>JAYJMH010031033.1:0-17067 GCA_036873815.1 Phacellophora camtschatica
GATCAAAATGAAAACAGAGTGGTGTGTACGAGGCCTGAAATAACGTTAATTTTGGCCCAAAATTGTTATCGCACGCCATCGCACGCCTTAAATCGCCAAGGCGTGGGAATTGCCGCACGCCCACTAAAATTCATATGTACAGGCCTGCTTAAAGAATAGTATTGGGTTATCTAAAACTACGTAACTTTGAACAAAAATATTTAAAAAGAGGAAATATTACTATCTAAATTGAACATGAAAAGCGAGTTGCTGTGCTAGAATAAACACACCTTATTTTTGTTTAATTTCATATGAAACCAATGAAATTCCAGGTGAGATCTACCCAGGGTTTTGTCGAAAGGTACGAAGCACTATTTCCCTGGGACAAGGTAATCTGCGTACAGAAGGTGCACAAAACTCGGCAAACGTGATCTTACAACCCTAGACTTAGGACCGGGTTGTTATTCACGATATGATATTGAGATTACTTTTTATTAATTTTCAGTGTTTTGCTACGCCAAAATCCTCATAACGTTCACGAATGGCACAAACGCGTGGCATTGTACGAAGGAAAATTGCAAGAAATAATCACTACGTACACTGAAGCTGTCAAAACTGTTGATCCAAGACAGGCCATAGGGAAACCACACACGCTTTGGGTCGATTTTGCAAAGTTTTACGAAAGCCACGAGCAGATTGCCGAAGCACGTGTTATTTTTGATAAAGCCACGAAAGTGGCCTACAGAACAGTTGATGAACTCGCGACGGTGTGGTGCGAATTTGCTGAATTAGAAATTAGAAATGAGTAAGTTTTTGTTCTTGGCGCTCCCGTGTTTCAAATAAGAATATATATAGTTATAATATTATTACACGTGTCCTTCTATTCCCGGCCACCTTGTTTCTACCACCCTCTCCAAATTTTATTTTTTATTTTTTCGTATCCTCATAAAAATTGCAACAAATACAAGATTACAATCAACGATTGCAGATTAACATTGAAAAATTCTACATCACTCAAAATCAGCTCAAATGTTCAGCTTTTTATGAGATTATTTCAATGAAATCATAATTTTTTATTTTCAGCTTTTCAAGAAACTAAAATCGGTTTTTATTTGTCAACAGAAATTATGAGATGGCCTTGCGACTGATGAAAAAAGCCACTGCAATACCATCGAAAAAAGCTGGCATAAGCTACCACGATGAGGTAATATATTTTCTTGAGAAATCGTTTCCTTCTTAGAAAAAAATTACATGTACGTACGCTGTGACCAGTTAAATTTTACACCCTGGTACGGTCATTTTTTCCAGTGCTAAGCAACGCAAAGCTACATATAATCAGCAACGGAACTCTTCTTGTTGCTCTGCCTATCATTTGAAGTAGCTAAACGTTATCTCCACGCTGAGTTGTGTGCATTGTTACTAACATTTGGTTACAAAAACCTTTTAAATGAAACCAACGTTTTGATTTCATGTTTAATTGCCTTTTTACAGAAAGAAACAGTGCAAGATCGTGTTCATAAAGCTTTAAAGCTTTGGTCAATGTACGCTGATTTAGAAGAAAGTCTTGGAACATTTCAGGTGAAATACGCATTTTTTTAAGAATATAATTCTCTGACGATTCTTTTAATTTCGTTTAACCATGGGTGAGAAGAAGCATGTAATGTCGCTTAAATTAATGATAATTATGTTTATAAAAATTCATATACAACCTGATTGTTGCTGGTAAATCATCCATTCACATTTAAATTCATCCATTGAATTTTTCTCCTGCTATAGTTTTCACTTTAAACTTTTCAATATTGTCAGGGAAAAATATTGATAATTTTAAGATGAGGTTCTTAAAATAAATAGTTTTATGCGAGTTTTTAGTGTCAGCTTGATCAGCGATTTTTAAATTGAACTAATTTCTTATTTATTTTCAGTCAACAAAAGCAGTGTACAATCGCATCATCGATCTGAGAATCGCCAATCCACAAATTATTCTAAACTATGCCGCGTTCTTGGAGGAGCACAATTATTTTGAAGAATCATTCAAGGTATTTATTTAGAAGGATGTTGAAACAATTTAAATTTATGAAATTTTAATTCAGTGAAGTGCAATTAATAATTTTTCCGTTAAAAGGGGTATTTGATAATATTTTTTGCATTTATCTATTTCAGGCTTTCGAACGTGGAATCGCATTGTTCAAATGGCCACATGTAAATGATATTTGGAATACATACCTTACAAAATTTGCAAAACGATATGTAAGTAATCAAAACTTATATATATTTGTTTGTTGCTTGTTGTAGCTGAAGTGAGAAATAAATTAGAAGGAAAGAGCCTGATTTAAAATGAAATGAAACTCATGTTTGTTAGTTAAGTAGCCAACATGAAGAATGAAAAAAGACAATTGCGAAAATCTAAAAAAAAATTGAGATATTTGATAGTTTAGTAAAACATATGAAATTTATCCCCGTAGCTACGGATACGGGAGTTTCTAAATTTTAAATATCTAAACTTTCCACATTTATTTTAAGAACGAAAAATCATCAAAATAAACAAACGTAAATAAATAAATAAAAAAGTAAACAAATGTCTTTCTAAATTCACCAACGAATGAGGAGAATTATCGTAAATTTCTCATTTGATGCCCACAGGGAGGTTCAAAGCTAGAAAGAACAAGGGATTTATTCGAGCAATGCTTGGAACATTGTCCAGCAAAGAATGCAAAAGCGTTCTTTTTGATGTATGCTAAGCTAGAAGAACAATATGGCCTTGCAAGGCATGCTATGGCAGTTTATGATCGAGCATGCAAAACCTTACCATCGGCGGAACAAAATGAGGTATATCTTATTGTCTTTTTCAACAAGCAAATTTGTTTTGAATGTTTTCAACAAAAAACGTCTTGAAGAAGTACAAATTTGTTGCTGTATGGTGTTTAATTTCACTGAGTTTTAGCTAATACTAGAATATTCAATATTTTGCGAAAGGTGTTTTGACTCTTCTTATACATGATTGCGCAAAAATAAACAATATTTGTGAAAAGATTCAATTTTGTGATTTTTAAGCGTTGCGTTTGAACTCTTTTGGCTACCCAGTAAATATCTACCTTTTGCCTATAAAAAGCGCTCGAAAGCAAAAAATGTCAAATTTTGCATGGCGTTTTTATTTAGCCTTATTCTAGGATCGATTTTATTTTATTATAATAGTTATTTGAAAATGATTAAAATTCAAGAATGAAACGTCAAAGAATTGATTTATTTTTTGCTTCAGGTATTCAATATTTATATCAAAAGAGCTGCGGAAATATTTGGTGTTACTCACACAAGAGAAATTTACGAAAAAGCAATCGAGGCCCTTTCAGACGACTTTTCACGGTATGGAAACATGTTTAATAGGCCATTTTTGTGCAAAATAATAATCTTCACAATGATGATGAACCGTGCTTTTCTTGCAGTGAAATCTTTATTCGATATGTCTTTACCGCCTATATTTCATTATTGTTTTAACATTTTAAATATGCCATTAGGCCCTCCCAATGAATAGTTACATATCACTATGATGATAAATTGTCGTTCTCTTGCAGTGAAATGTGTATGCGTTATGCAGACATGGAAAAGAAACTCGGTGAAATAGACAGAGCGAGGGCTGTGTATGGGTATTGTTCTCAAATTTGCGACCCTAGAGTGAGTGTTTCGTTCAGTCATCATCATCATCATCATCAATTCAATTCAATTCGATTTTATTAGTAAGATACAGGATCAAAGTAAAAATCTTAAAAATAATTGTATTCTACGCAATCCGAGGGAAGCAGAGCTTATCGAGTTTGGACCGCTAAATTAGAAATTTTGAAAAAACAACAGCAAGCAATTACAACACTACAACAATAGCAAATTACAAATTAAAATCAGCAAATCAACACTAAATCATTATTATTCCACTTTAACAAGATGTTTTCCAGTATGGATTATAGATAACTGGTAGTGAGATGGATTAACCCAAGTAAATATAGTGTTATTTACTTCTCAGACTACAGAAACGTTTTGGAAAACATGGCATGACTTTGAGGTACGACATGGAAACGAGGATACCTTCAGAGAAATGCTTAGAGTTAAACGAACAGTTCAAGCGCAATACAACACCCAAGTAAGTTAATTTTAATTGCTATTTATAGCTAAAGTCAACATTTTAGCTTTTAGGCTATTTTTGAAACATTAGTGTTGAGTAGTAACTCCGAAAAATAATACAAATGAAAGAATACAAACGAAAACTGATTTTTGAAATGAATTCATTCCCTCCCCTTCCCCCCCCCCCCCCGCAGACCTGGTAGAATATTAAATCAAGGTCATGTAACCATTGCACCCCTAGAAGGATAATAAGTCCATTGATTAACAACGTTAAACGTCATTTTCCCGAGGGTAAATTTATATGAAAGTTATTATTCATTCAATGGTTTAATAAGTTTATTCCTTGAATATAATTTGTTTGTTTGTGCTACCCCCTGCAATAGGAGCACTCAGATTGGATTTCTGTGTTAGTTTAAAATAAACCAGGGCGTAAAGGTGATAATATGATGCATAGTTACAAGTAATTATTCAGTTTTTTGAATTTTAGTTTTGACTTGAAAACAGAAACAATTTCAACGAGATGGTTTCAAAATTCTAACGCTTTCATTTCCTCGTTTTGTCAAAGGTAAATTTCATGTCAGCGCAGTTACTCGCAACCCAGGCCGCAGCAATGAAAGGTAAGGCTAAATTCATTGAAACAAGTATGGAAGAATTTTGTATTGTATCTTGCTGGATACCGAATTTTTACCACGTGATCATTAAGAATATCACGTGATCGTGAAAACTGCGAAGTGATAGGCTTTTTTAAAAGTTTAGACAAATCAACAGATGAGTGAACTAAAAAATTATCGTGTGATATTGTAACGGGCTGAAAATTTGTTACTGTTTCGAAACCTTTGCTCATCCTTCACGTGTGTTAGACTGCTATGAAGGAGTTTTATGTTTGATAATTTTGTTTCTTGTTTGACGTCGATGTACGAGGCTTCAACTCAAAATTTGATAAATTTTTTACCGAAATCTACATACCTTATCATGTACAATTTGCACGGCAACAATTTAACACGCAATTAAGTTAAGTCTGCAGGAAATCAACATGAAACCAACAAGGACAGATTTTATAACAGTAGTGAAATTGACACGCCGATTTAAATGCGATTAGCCATTGAAGACAAAGCGAATTCACTCAAGCAGAAAATCAAAACAAAAAAAGCCATGTTTTGATTTTCTGCTTGAGAGAATTTGTTTTGCCTTTAGTGGCTAATCGCTTTGAAATTGGCGTGTTAATTTCACTATTGTTACAAAATCTGCCCTTGTTCACGAAACCCCAAAAATTTGCATTTGTAGTACAGTAATAAAACAATAATAACGATTAGCAACTAACAATTTTGAAATTCATGTTAATTACTTGGGGTGTTAACTTCTTATAATAAGGTAGCAATCCCTGAGCTATACCGCAAAGGCATAATGTAGTATTTTCAGTAGATTGCAGCAGCAAAACTCCTCAATTTTCTGTTCTGCATCAGTAGTCGAATTAAATTCAATAGTTATTAACTCTGAAATAGTTTTGTCGATATTTCAGTTATTTTCATGTCGAAACGAAATTTTAAAGAAATAAATGTTTCCACGTGTAATTGTTCCCATCTTAATCTTGTATATTGTATTTGATTAAAATGGCTTGTTTTAGATGGTGAACCAAAGAACGAAATGGAAAAATTAGAAGAACAGGCGAAAAGCATTGCAGAAGATGCAAATAAAGACAAACCATCGGCAGCTGCTGCTCAAAAAGGTGTTCTTTTTGTCAGGTAAGTTCACGTTTTTTTCCTGAAAATTCTGGTTTCTTCAACTCATTTAAAATTAATTTGTAATACAATTTTAATGAAGATATCTCACATGATTTGCGTGATTTGCGACAGGGTCATATCATGCTCGGAGTTCTTCTAATACTTGGAACACTCACTTCATACTCGTAGCGTTTATTTTAACTTCATACATTTCTAGAATAATTGTAGTGATATTTTTTGTGAGGTAATTTATTTTCTGTAGTTCTAGATTACCCATTTCATTTCAAATGAATCCCTAATACTAATTTTGAAATTTTAAAATCTTACACAAGTCATGATGTCCACTTACCGCAATTACAAAGACACTTTATTCTGTCACATTCGCTTAAACATTCTTCATACAACCCTTGTGGAATAAACTACAATTACCTAATCATTTAATTAACTGTGACATTCTTTTATGCTCTTCAATATTATGGACGGACGTATCCGTAGATTAGTGTCCGCAAACTAGACTTTTATTGTGGAGTTACGAATACATTAACAGTAAATAATGAAAACTAATTTCAACGGCTAAAAAACTAACCGTAAATAACGAAACCTAACTTTCAAAGTGCCCTACTGGCAAGCACCGATGCTTTGGGCTACAATAAAAGCAAAGTGTAATTTTTGTTGTTTTAAAGGGGTGAGACTACGCAGCCAGCAGAACTTTCAGATGCAGCAAAAACCGTTAATCCTGAGGAGATCAGTCTTGATGATGATGATGACGATGACGAAAATAGCAGCAGCGATGATGACGGTGCAAAGGGTGTGTTAGTTTATGATTGTTTATTTGTGTTTGTTTATTTTGTATTTGTTTATTTGTGTTTGTTTAATTGTGTCTTCATTTATAGAAGACAAAAGAAAGAATTTTTTTGAGTTTTTGACATCTGCCGTACAACAGAGGCAAAATTTGTAACAATAGTGAAATTTACACACTAGTTTGCGAAGACAAACAATGTTGCGGAGGAGATGTTTTCATTTTCCAGTTGAGAGAGTTTTGCTGTGTTCTCGAGGGATAATCGTGTTGAAACCAGTGTGTCAATATCACTATTGCTACAAAATTCGCCTCTGCTCTGCCATACCTCCGCACGATAGACTGTTATGAAATGTTTTTTTAACTACAGTAAAACCTATCCTTTCAAGAACCTTTTAGCCTGAAAATTGGAGATATGCTTTTCAAAATGTCATCACTTCAATCAGTCTGTCAAGAAATGCAGGGAAACAAGGACTCATTTAATAAGCCTACTAGTTTACAGCTGAAGTTTTGAATGCAAATTTCTGAAATATTAGCAGCCTGCTTAGGGAATATTTTTCAGTATATTGCTCCCCGTATTCCTTGAGATAAAAACATCCATACATGTTCTTTTAAAGGAACATTATCAAACTGATCAAGAGATTTCCAGGCTCTTAAATCACTAACTCATATTTCGATAGTTTAATGGTATAATTTTTACTATAAATTCAGTATGTATATAATATAGTTGTCATAATAAAAGTTATAATTTCAGATATCAACTTGGAACAAAAGCAAATCCCAGACGAGGTATAGCACTCTTCCTTCATAATTCCTTGAAAAATTACTTAAAAATTTCACAGAAAACTAAAATTGTTTATCCTTATAAGCCCAGAAGGTCAGTACTAGATAGACTTGACGTCCGCTGGCTATCCTCAGATATATGACAAATATTTTTTGTTCTTAAAGTGCACATTTCAAAAATCTTTTTAAGATCGAAATCTTATTTGTCATACATCTAGAGATGTGCTGACAAAATGTCCCTTTGGTAAACAACGTAAAACGTACTATTATCAGGAGGAAGCGTTTTGTTTGTAAAAACACAGATTATGAAATTCTCATTTTATTTCAAAACGAAGACTTAGATTTATAACTTGGTGAAATCTATAGATTTATAACTTGGTGAAAACAAACCGGTTTTTACGAACAGGGACGAATTTTGTAACAATGTTTCGGAGGAGATGTTTTCATTTTCTAGTTGAGAGAGTTTCGCTTTGTTCTTGAAGGATAATCGCTTTGAAACCAGTGTGTTCAAATTCACTATTGTTACAAAGTTTGCCTCTGTGGTTTTACGTCATTTCGTACATTTGACTGTTGAAATCTTCTTCATTTGTAGTTTTATTTTTGGTATTATTGTATTAAAGGTTCAACATCTTTTTCAATAAATTTGCTTTCAATCTATTATTGTAGGTTTATGGAGGTATAAAACGGAATTGATGCTTTTGGCTTACGTGTTCACCAAGTACGCAAAGCCACGCCAAGGAGGAGACGCTTGCAGGACATTAAAAGAAATGACCATGAGTAGTTTTTATGATTAAGGTAAAATATAATATTTTTAACGAAAGGAAGACTTTGTTTCTCTTGGCCAATTTCGTTCCATGCTAGGAATACCAGGAATTATGTAGCTTTTCAGGGTTATTTCCTGTACGTATATCAGAAATCGTTGGCAAATCAGAAGATTTTGATGACTTTTCAAGATTTTAATTCTGTTTCCCGAATAATTTTTTTGTAATATTAAAAATCTCCAAGTAAATTTTTGTCTAAAAAACTTCTCCACGTTTGTAAAGAGCTTTAGTTTTGATAATTTTGTTTTAGCTTGACGTTGACGCAAGCAAGAGGTTTCAACTTAAAATTTGATGCATTGTTTGCCAAATTTTACACAGTAATCCATGAGCTATCCTAGGGCGTTTACGATGGACGACGAGCGTGAAGCTATACGACAGCATACTATGTTTTGAAATATTGACGATTTTGATATTTCATTGTAAACGTTATGAAGCTTGTCTGCAATTATAACAGAAATAGATTACCTTAAACTTTAGTTTTCTCTTCACAGTATGCAACAAATTATGCTTCAAATTTACGAACTTCACAATGTGGCGTCCTGAATTTGTTTTCTTAGAATGCACCGTAAAATCTCCCTGGATCCTTGGTGATTCATATTTTTTGTGGAAAGCAACAAATTTTTAGATGAATATCTAATAAGTTGTCGAAAATATTTTTACAAACGAAAGGTTTGCGAGGTTGCCGTTCTCGTCTCATACCATAAACTCTCTACTGAAGGAAAGCCAACATTAATGGCTTTCTCGAAGCCATAATGCAGTAATTTCAGCCGATAGAAGCAGCAGAAATTGTCTATTTGAAGTTTAATCGAGCACAATCAAATTTAAACTCATTTGTGTCTCTTGGAGCTTTTTTGATGAGCTCATTTCAACCAATTTTAACCCTGCTTCACGCAAAATTACAGACAGTGACACTATAAACCATGCATTTTCTAATTAATGTTTAATCATTACAAAATACATGATACCTTTACGTCTTCTCTTTCTCATATGTTCTCGTACAGACAAGACGTCTTCTTCTCTTTCCCAATGTCATTCTTCATTTTATATCTTCGATAAACACACCGGTGCATTTCCAAAGCTTTGTTTCTTGAGCTTCGTTTTATTCGTCAAAGCATCAAACTTCTCACTAACAACGACTAGACCAATGACTATTCCTACCCACAGCTTTACTCTACGGCTCTCTGCAACAGTGACGAAAACGTTATATACGCAAAAACAATTTCGGGTGCTTACGACCATAATGATTGAGCAGCAGATATGATAAGGATGAGCCATGCGCAGCAGATATGATAAGGATGAGCCATGCGCAGCAGATATGATAAGGATGAGCCATGCGCTGCAGATATGATAAGGATGAGCCATGCGCTGCAGATATGATAAGGATGAGCCATGCGCAGCAGATATGATAAGGATGAGCCATGCGCTTCGCTGTACTCTTGTCAGAAAAGGCAGTTTTAAAGTAACAAGAGAGAATGCAATTCCTATTATGATAATGAAATTTGTCACTGTAAGAATGTATTTCACACCTTCAACGCAGTCAAACAAATGATAAACGAAACCATAAAGTTTAGCTTTCACTCTTTATTTTGATTTGATTTAGTTTACTCAGAGGTGTGAAACAGATTCTTTCAAATCACAAATCGCACTGTAGGGTTGATAATATTGATAAGAAATCTGTTTTTGATTGATATGTGGTGAAATTTAAAGTACTAAACCAACAAGAGCACCCTAGGATATATGCAAAGGTAATACTAGAGCACAAATTCTGGACTTGGCTATCCCAAATAGATTGATACGAGCATTCAAGAGTTTTGTTATCGAAGGTCGAATTTTTCATTGTTCCAAGTTAAGATTACAGGGCGGAAAATCCATGTCCAAAGATTGTTCTCAATTTTTATGCCACAAAAGCAAATGCCTCCAGAGACGAACAACAGCCTCATTATGGTATATTTCCAAAATTTCCAAGATTGATTGGCTTTTTTGTAAATCAAAAAGACAATTTTGATAATGATGCAGTTGAGGGTTACCATATATTTCCCATTTTTCTTTGCTAAAACTATTCAAAGCACAACAAGAGTTAGATGATAGTCGCGATAATGACACACACCACCTCAAGGTAGATGACAACAGTTTTACATTTCGTTCTTGAAAAGTGTATTTTGAAATGTGTATTTTGAGAATGAGTCATATGTCAAGAGAAGATGGTCTGTATCAATACGTCGACTAAGATCTGACCCCGACCGAAGAACAGAGGCAATAGTGAAATTGATACACTAGTTTCAAAGCGCTTATCCCTCGGGAACAAAGCGAAACTCTCTACTGGAAAACAAAAACAAACAATGTTGCGGAGGAGATATTTTCATTTTCAAGTTGAGAGAGTTTTGCTTTGTTCTCGAAGGATAATCACTAAAACCAGTATGTCAATTTCACTATTGGTACAAAATTCGCGTCTGTTGGACCGAAGAGGACGAGAAAAAAACCTCTCGATTGATACGTGCGATACTCCATACGATTCTTAAGTGCCACTACTACAAGAACACAAAACAGTTATACACTATTAATATTATTTTAAAAGAGAACTTCATTTTCCTGTTATTTTTATAAATCTCTAGTTGGACAGCAACAATATTTCATACAATTCAGCTGCGGTGATCACCCAGTTCTGTTAAACGTGCACAACATAGAATAGTTATGTACAGTCATGTTTCTGTTTTTGCATCTAATCTTTCTTTTTAATTAATTGCTACAAATCCAAGCAAAACTAAATTTCAAAACATGGGCTGATCAATTTTTATTTTGGCTTCCCATCACCCATGCATTTTTATTGTGTCCTACTGTGGCGAAGCACAGCGTAGCCTCCATGTAAAGCCCTGAACCCTACGACGCTACTTTTAAACGGATATATACCCCTGATGATAGCGGAAGCGAAACTAGCGAACGTAGGTGAATTCCCCCGCACCCGACCATTCAAACAATTACAAAATTATTCTTTCGTAATCAAAGTGATGTTTTTACTTTTTAATTTAATTTTGCTAAAAAGTTCCAGTTCAAAACACTTACAAATGTGAAATACAAGAGTCGTTTGACTGAATTTTCACTTTGCATAATTGTGTTTCTTGATGTAAAACCAAATCATCCATGCTTCATCAACAACTTTTTTCCAAATAAAAATTCAAGCGTTGACGATTTTCTGAACAATGCTTAATCCCGTGAGAATTTAATCGGACTGATAATTCCAGTCACATGGTTAGTTTCAGCCTGTTGCTCAAGCTGAAAATCCAGGCCTGCCTATATGAAAACAGACTGAAACCTCAGCCCGGTGAAGTTTACACGTGATCAGAAACTGAAATTAACAAGCATTTGATTACAAAAAAGGATGAAAGCTCTAATATAACCGAACCCTGCATCTGACAATGAAACCATTTACCTATTTCCACATATCATTATTCTAATACAAATAAAGAATGAGAGGTGATTTGATTGTAAAGTTTTCCTAAGAGCAAATTCTAACTAAATCTAACGATGCTTGTAATGATATGTACTTACTTCTCTGGCAAGGCGAGTCTCATTAAGTTTGTCAAACTATAACACTTATTAAGCTTGTCAAATCATAACAAAAAGCCGCAACAATACATTCTGGAAAAGCCTCATGAACAACAGAACTCACAAAAGCTGTGTTCGCCACCAAAATTACGAATGAAATAGGTCCACTTTTAACTACAAATGCTTTTCAAGTAATACCATTGTTCGACAAATAAAAAATCCACTCACTGGTGTGACATTCGAGGTAATATTCTATTTGTAATGACTGGTCTTCGATGGTCGTTGTCTCGCGGATGCGCTTCTGTTTCTGGCATTTGCTGCTGCTTGTGCCTGGATTTGGTATGCCATTGGGTGAATCTTGAAACCATATAACCTGTCAAAATAATTTTGATCGGTGTCGATTATTCGTCTCATGAATTTGGAGCTAATTGGCCCAAAGTTAAAGATTCACTCGACATTCTTTCGCATTCAAGTTGGGTGAAAATATTTCATCTTCAAAATCAGCACTCTAAAATTGCTTAAAAATGGTGGTCTCAATTCGTACAGGAAAGTACTTCTCGCATTCTAGCCATTGGCGGTAAAATCCACAAATTCGCCTTCATTCTCATATAAATTGAAAATAATTATGGCTTCAGAACAATGATATAACGTAGTTTATAACGTACAGTAAAGTCTATTCAATGGCAATAATTATATAAAACAATGTAAGTAAGTGGGCTCCTTTTTAATTAGCTACTACCAATGGTGGGCAGGGGAGGAGGGTGCAACTCCTTTACCTTATTTGATAACCTCATACCCCAGTTAAGCTGGCACTCATTTACCGATCTAGAAAGCATAGGCAGTTGAGTTGGCTGTAGGTTTTATAGTTAGAAGTTTCGACAGTTGGTGACGAACCCGCGCTCTCACAGAGAGTTTGGTTTTGAAACACAGCGTCTTAACCACTTAGCCACTCTACCCGTCTATTGGATAAAACATAACATCAAACAATGAAAAAGAGCAATGAAACACAACATAAAACAATGAAATAGAGCAATGAAACACAACATAAAAGAATAAACGAAAACATACCTGGGTACGAATTGATTTGGACTTCTCTTTGGTCGATATTCTGGATGTACCATGAACAGCATGTGAGGAAAGCCAGTTCCAAAATAAGCACCATCGGTATGGTGATGCCTTGATGACTTAGGGTTGTATACATCCATACATTTTGGACAATAGAGTTTTACCATGGCTTCCCCTGGCACGTCAGAAAGACCTGAATAAAAAATGCTCAAGTTCCACATTTCTGGATCTAGCTGCCAATGCAAGTCGTAAAAACAACATTTTAAAATTTATTTTATTAACTATCGTGATTCTATTACCCACCGAAAGTAAACTTTTTAAAAATTTCCAAGTTCTCACGCAATTTTATTGGTATATACATAAATATTGTAGTGATAAAACAAATCCTATCCTATCATCCTTGATAAAATGACGAAATTAACCCCAATTTATTAAAATTTGTAAAAAGACAAGAAAGCTCATTTTAAGAACTACAAATTTCCTGTTGTGTTTTAATCAAGTTTGTAACAGACTGGCCTGGGCCAACTTACCAATAGGAAGAACAGGTTGATTTTCGCAATACACTCTGTAGCAATGACCAAAGTCACCATTTTGATACTTCTCCAACTGCAAAAAAAATGTTGTAATTAAATTTTACTTGCAATTCTCACTTGCATTTATTTACAAATTTACAAATTTTTCCAAGGTTAAATCCAGAACAGTTTTGCTAAATATTGCGTGGTTAGGGCAATTTAATATAGCTACGGAGGAGGACGGTGGCAAGAGCATTGATTTGACATTGACATATTAATACATAAGGACAACAAAAGCTTTTCAGGCAAATGCAAATAATTAGATATTAATTTACCATGAGAGCCAATCCTCTGTTCGTTAAAATATATCTTGCATGTATCAAGCCATAAAGCATTTCTGCAGCCTGCTCAATAAGGTCACTTTGATTTGGATTGTCTTCCAATTCATCGTCTGTTAATCAAGTCAAAATTGACATTAAAAAACAATACAGACATTTTAAACATTTCTATCAACTAAATATGTGTGTATAAGTAACCGTTAAACTAACGATGACTCTATTTAGCTTTGGTGAGTGATCGGGGGAGTCATCGTATTTAACGTGCCTAGCCTGTGAAAGTCTCGAGATGACTTCTTTCCAGCAGGGGACACGGGTTATACATAACCATCCACAAACCCCAGCAATCATCTTACCGACATCGGACGGATGGAAAGCTGAGTGAACTTTGGGAGACGCAGCTGGGATTTGAGCCTTGGTTGCTCAAGCGGGAGGTAGAAATGCTAACCAACCACTGCGTCACGCTGTATGTTCATGTTTAAAACACAAATAATACTACAAAAGAGCCTTTTTAGCTTGCCTGGGTTCAAATGAAAAGAGTGGTCTGTCTGGCTGAGTCTGATATTTTGTTTTCAGATTTTGACAAGATCCTTTTGAGTCGTCGGAAACTCAAGCTAGTCTTATACTGTATAAAGTTGATATATTAGCCATTTATCTCTAAAAGTGCGATATAATAAAATATAATTTATACATAAAATGTAAATAGCAATTCAACTTGATGTGGAAAATAAATCGTACGGGAAATAAGAGTGCCTATCACAAGATTAAGTAATCTCTAGCAACAACATATTAGAAAATTTGAAAATACATTCAGGCTAGAGGCGCATTAACTTTACAGATCACAATTTTTACTTGGGGTCCCCATCGCTAGGCATCAGGGGCAAATAAATACATTCGGGTCTCAAATTAAATTAGCGCAACGCACACAAAATCAACGCAATTGTCATAATAGCATTTGACGTCAGATTAATTTTATTTATCTGACGTCAGAATCAAAGTAAGAAACATATAAAAAGAGAATTTTTCTGAACATCTCATACTCGATTGAGAATTACTTAATGATAGAAACAAATATTTTAATTTTGGTTCATTTATTGATTGCAATATCAAGAATGAAAGATCGCAAAAATGTTAAATTAATGGCGGAGAAAGTTGAGGCTTTTCAAATGCAAGTAACGGCAATCCAAAATTGCCTGCGTAAAATGGAAAAAAAGAAGAGTAATTTGCAAAGTTTGAAAACAATTTTAATAGATGAACTCGAACAAGCAAGAGGAAAGAAAGTTGCATTTTAAGAATATTTCCAGGTAAGAACTTTGTATTAATATGATTTTTTTTACAATAACAAAACGATGCAGTTAAACCTAGTTATCTCGAACTCGCTTAACTAGAACTCCCGTTTAACTCAAACTGTTTGTATATCCCTTGAGAGCTTCCAGCGTTGATTTTGTTTGGGTTATCTTGAATAATCGCAGTCTCGAACGAATTCTTGTCCCTCTTGAAAGTTCGAGACAGTGGAATTCGACTGTAATTCGGGTTATTAAAATCAAAGTAGTCTAATTTCTACGCTATTTCCAAGCTTATAGTAGGTAAATGTTCAATTGAAAGTAGAAACGTTCAATTTTAAAAACACGTTCAATTTTAAAAACACATTCAATTTTAAAAACAAGAAAATAGAAGGCAATAGTTAGAATCAGAAAATGCAAAGTTGGAAATAGCAATTAAAGAAAACAAAAAAGAGGAGCAAGGTTGCAGTTCTTTGCAAAGTTCTAAAACAGATCCTAAGCATAGGCATTTCCTTTTGTTTTTGCCTAAAGTAAAGCGATACAAAAACAGTAACAATCAGGCCATTGACATATTGAAGCAATTAACAAGGTTATATAAAATCGGGCCATTGACATATTGAAGCAATTCAAACATTAACTTTCAAAGTTGACCATTTAACTTATATATTTCTCTTTTATTGGGATTTTTCTAAATTTAAAAAGGTTGAATATGTGGATTTTATGTAAAGGCTATTTTAACCACTAGACAATGAGAATGATCTTTAATTTTGTCTTGGGAATAGTCAACACAATACAAATATGGCCAATTGATATAGAGAAGTTCCAAATGTCAGAGAAGAGATTCATATTCCCATTGCAACAAAAACATTTATTTGCCTTAGGTTCAAATGCTTAAAAATTAAGATGGTTACTGCATGACCATCTGACTGCATTTTACAATTGACTTATTTGATAAAATTCATACATTCAATGATTGCATATTTATCCTGCCATCTATTTCTCCAATCTGTATCATTTTTATTGTGTGTAATGGCTCCTTCAGGGGGCAAAATTAACAAAGTTACTTTGTTAGATCCTCATGTTTAAAGCACTGCCCCAATGGTATTCACTGATCAAGTAATCTTTCTTAAAGTTCATATTGCTTTCTTGGAATAATGAATAAAGCAAAATTACCATTCAATTTTCATGTTTGAACCCTCTGCTAATGTTCATTTACAGCCAGTTTCCCAGGGTGTATTTCATGTAGTTAGGCCTAAAGATCATTGGCATGGAGTTAAGTTCTTTGGTGTGGGGTTGGCATCAGATAGCATAAATCATCAAATTTATTTACTGCATATGTGAACTTTGGCATACACCTTAACATGGAATGTACCTTGGCTGATTTGTATTTGAGTTTTAAATACTCTCAGAGAGTAATTGACAATACTCTTACCTGGTTCAAGATCTAGAATCATATCCAATGCTTGTCTGTAGTGGGGAACTTGCTCATTTAGTCCAGTCAAATTAAATTTGTCTTGTATGTAATCTTCATCAACCTATTATAAAGCAATTAAATTTCTATTTCGCCCTTCAAATATAATTAAATTTTACCAAAAAACAATACAAAAAATCTAAATATGGAATATTTGATGTGAAAAAGATATTTTTAGGAGGCTTTCAGTAATTTTTAGATTAGACAACACAAAAGTTTTATTTAAAATGCTTCTTGACAGAGATTTGCACCTAAATGTAGTTGCTAAAAGAAATATCTTGGAAGCAACAATTTAATCTATTGATTTAAATAAGAGGCTAAATTAATGTGCATATTAAAATTGCAGCAACCCCTCTTCCTCTCAATTTTGTTTCAATTATTTTGAAAGTAAATACAGTACCCCTACTGGATTGTCAATTGACATTTCAATAGATTAATTGACATTTCGATGAACTCAGATATTTTGTCCCCAGATAATGCTTATTAACTCTCTACAACTCACTTGTTCATTCTAAAATTAATTATGCCCTTGAAGTCTATGGTGCTGCATCTGCCAGATTTATCAAAGTACTTCAGACATTACAAAATAGAATCCTTAAAATACTGCTATTTAAAGACAAGAGATTTTCTACCAATTACTTGCACAAA
>JAYJMH010031044.1:0-17064 GCA_036873815.1 Phacellophora camtschatica
AGAACGCTTGAGATGAGAGAACGGGCAGTTGAGTTAGAATATGTAAACTGTATATGTACGTTTTATAGGATATATTGTATATATATACGTTTTATAGGATATATTGTATATATCTATACGTTTTATAGGATATATTGTATATATACGTTTTATAGGATATATTGTATATATACGTTTAATAGGATATTTTAGGGCGTGGTTCTAATAAAATTGGGTGTGGTCAAAGTGCCCTTAAAATGTTGCGCCCCTCCACTATTCAAATGCTTCCTACGTATCTGCTAACCTATAGCATACAACAGCAATTACAACCCAAGCAAAAAGTCTTACCCATCTAGCACGACCCACGCATTGTCGTTTTTTGGGCACAAAACGACACACGACCCACGTAAATATTACAGCAAAAACACGCATATAAGAAACCAGATTTTTCATCTTGCGTATTGTTTCATAAACAATAGGCTATTGTTTCATCTATTGTTCTCTCTAAAAAATCAGCCTGGAGGTTCTTAAAAGTGTGTTTCTTATATGCAGGTTTTTACTGTATTCTCACGTACCCACGCAACCCACGAAATTTAGTACTTCAGAAACACAGCACGTTTTATTGCTCCTCTTTGCAGGGTTGTATGTTATATGTTATCAAGTACTTTTTAGAATTTCTGTTCAGAAAGTCGTTGTTTTCTTGTTTCATGCTTGCCTTATCCATTGGCCAAATTTTGGCCGGACTACAAATCAAAAAACCGAACCAAAACAATGGCTATAATTT
The DNA here is from genome assembly GCA_036873815.1 of Phacellophora camtschatica. Classification (NCBI taxonomy): domain Eukaryota; kingdom Metazoa; phylum Cnidaria; class Scyphozoa; order Semaeostomeae; family Ulmaridae; genus Phacellophora; species Phacellophora camtschatica. The sequence continues at coordinate 764 of JAYJMH010031044.1, forward strand.
CTGACGGATGCCCAATTTTTCGGACAAAAGCCTTTAAAATGACGGTTTTCCCGACAAATTAGCAATCTCTGGGGGGGGGGGGGGAGGGAATTGCTCCCACACCCCCACAATTTCTGACCCTGTTAATAGCACTTTAATAATAATTCATTGAATTAAATTATTGTTATGTTGAGTTTTTGTGCTGTTACAGTCATCTTCATTGTTAGGGTGGAGCCAAATTTAAACCCTAAAGGAAGAACAGCTAATGTTTTCGACTTTAAAGCTTAATTTTTTGACAAGGAAAGATAATGCTTTTAAACCCATTAATGTAAAGATCGCTTTAGAATGGTAATTCTATCAATCAAGATGTGAGATGGGAGTAAATTTTGAGATTTTTGGATGGATTTTAATTCCTTATTTCGGCACGGAGCTGATAAAATAAGGTGTGCACTTCCATTGTCAATCAAATATACCGTGTATAGTGTAATTATTAGCTGATCGAAAAGGTCAAATTAAAATTTGATTTATCTGCATTGTGTCAAATTGTGGACACACGGAAGAAAACGCATTAACTTGGGACCTGAACACTTTCACATCGGGATCTATTTCTGCTAAACAGGCAAATAATATGCACGTTTTATATTTTAGGGGGCAGCATGTGCTAATCATTTTGAATTTATATGGTAATCTTGCGTTAAAATATCTTAAATTATACCCGAATTCACTCCCTGAAAATATGACGTTTTACGTTGTTGCTTATCAATGGGCCTGATTGATAAATGTTGCCCCATTGCCACCCCCCCTCTTCCGACATTGCTGTGTGTTAATAAAAATATTTAATAATTTACAATGATATATGCCATATCTCCCATAATGCCATAATGATTTGGAGCAGTTACTCTACCTAAAATGCAGAAGGGGAGTAACACAGGTTAAATTATTTCATAATATGAATGATTCAAAAATTTGTCGTAATTTGTTAATTTCTTTTGGGGTTGCTTTTCATCAGACTATTCGTTTCTTGCATGTTTTCTGATATTCTAGGGCATTCCATACATGTTCCATGTATTCAGCATGTACTCCTCGCCTTCTGTTCTCACAGAGCGTATATTGACTATCTTGCACAGGGCAAGTGTTGACTGTACCTGAATTTATTTTAGGTAATGTGGTTCTGTTTCTACAGTCCTTTGTCTCTTTGATTTAGACAAATTCTACACAGTTTCAAAATTTATCCGTTGTATTAGGGGCAATGGCGTAGCTACGAATTCCTGGCGAGGGGCCTAAAATACAACAATTTACGAAAATTATTCCGACAAACAACCATCTGTAAACAGTCAAATACGCGATAAATGTTCCGGCAAACATATTTTGATGCTCGGTGGGGGGAGCGACGGCCCCTCTGACCCCCTAATATATACACATTCCTTTATAATTTTTGTAAGAAACTCAGTACTGGGGCTGTAAAAAGTTAAAACATTTCCAGTACTCGGTCAAAAATATCAAGAAACTTTTGAAATTCTATTTCTCTGTAAGAGGAAAAGAAAATCAAGCGCACATTGGTTCAGTTTTATTTCAATTATACTACGAAAAAATCAAATTACAATTAATTTTCTGCAATTGTCTATGCACACAATTTTTTACTACTTTGAAAATTTAAGAAACTTTAAAAAATACTTAAAGTGCTCAATTTTCAAAAAAATTAAGAAACTTCATTACTGGAGCATTTTCTAAATTTCTAATTAGAAAAATGTCTGGTCTCATACGTTCAAATTTGTGCAATTTAATGTTTACACTACCTTTTGGGTTTTTTACCTTTCAGCTATTATTCTTGGAAAACAAAGAGAACCCAGTCTTGGGGACAAAGAAGATAAAGTTGTGCAATTTGAAAGGAAATAATCCTGCCCTGTAGTAGTACAACTTCACAGCTAAAAAACTTTCAGAAAAGATAATTTAAAAATAGGATTTCAGGGACAAACATCATCAAAAAATTTGGAAAATACTTTGGTCTTGCCGAGAGAAGGTACACAACGTGGACAAGCGCGGGCTAAAATTAAATAGAATACCACTTTGGTTGGAAAGGACATTGCCTTCCAACTGAAGAGCAAGAACATTTCTGGGACCAGAAGAGTCCCAGAAAGGAACGAATCTGTGATCTTGGCGAAAGAGTGGCCTGTGTGCAGAAAGTGGAATGAAAACGGACGGTGGAACGAGAGAGGGAACTGACAAAATTGTCTGAGACGTAACTGACAAAATTATTAGTCTTCATGCCATGGTTCAAGATTACATTCGCAACAAACAGATGAGTTTTTGCGCATGCCTATATTAAATCATCAAATTTTTCTTGTTCTTCCAAAACATGACACATAAAATATATCTGAGAGACCGACACACACCGACAAGCAAAATTCTGATGTGGTTATTCTTTTTGGTCATTTAGCACTGGAGAACTTTTCAAGCTCAAATTAATCGGGCGAATGTTACAAACGAAAACAACTTTCTAGATGACAATAAAAGAAATGTCTCACAGAAAGAAAACACTAACACACTCTGATTTATCGGTGATTGAAGTCAAATCAAAGGTATGTTGAAGATGATCTATTATTATTAAATGGCCTAAAATTCTCCCCATTGCAGCAGTCTAGTCTACTAAAATTTATCAAGATAGATGTTTATCATTAAACAAATTAATTTTTTAATTTTCTTCTAGTTCGAAGCTGAATTTAGGAGGTTTGCAATCAAACGTGGCACCATAAGTTCGTTCGAAGAGTTATTTCAGTTTGTTCAAAGTGTTCACCGGCTTTACGAAATTCAGTTCGGCATTTGGTACAAGGATCCCATTCACGGAGATGTTTTACCGATTAATAACAACGACAATTGCTTGCATGCATTGAGCACAGCGCAACCAATGCTTCGGTTGTTTTTACAAAGAGTAGGTAAGATGCAGTATTATTTCTTAATGTGGATTTGACGCATTATCAGAACCCCATTAATAGGCCAATAATGTTGTTTTCAAGTTCGCATGGACACAGACAAAAAGGAAGTAAGACGAAAAGACTGGGAAGGATATGTCATCTTTGGCTAATAAAAGAAATATTAATTGAATGGCCACGATGCTAATATCTTTGTTGCCAATCAAATTTTATATTTTCATTTTTTGCCCAGGCAATGAGATGTTGCCATGTTATTTTCGAAAGCAACACAAAATATATTTATGAGCATGAGTAATATTTTTATGGTCTATTTGAACAGTCATCACGTTATTATTCATCCATTACCCACTGTAGCTATATCCTCTACTATATTATTGATTATATATTATTCTATTTTAAATTATATTATTTTGTTATCATTTATCTACTGGCACTCTACAGTAAATATTTTCCACCAAAATATTTTGGGAGGTATTATGTGATTTAGATTATCTCCTGATCTTTGGTTGCCCAGCTATTTTCAACTTGAGAATTGAATTATGCTTTTACAAAAGAGGAAATGAATACAAATAAATTTCTATCATTTACAATTATGTGAAAGGCTCTCTTGTTTTTCACTGTGACAAACAGGAAATTACAAGACTTCCAAAGAACCATGCAGCACATTTTTTATGCACATACTGTATTAGTTAATGTTTTTATTTTATTTATGGATGGTCTCCTTTTTTTATTTGATTTGAACATTTGTTTCAAGGAGCCTCCCATTAAGAAATTTAAATTTCAAAGATTGAATTTAAATTTTTTTAAATTTACCATTTACAATCTTCATTACTGTAAAAAGTCTGTTTATAATTTACAACATGGGAAAATTATAAAAAAGAACATTTAAATAAAATCCTTAAATGGTAAGGGACTGTTTGCATGAAGTGGGTTTTGCCGGGTAGCTCTGTTTTAAGTTTTTTTTGGCACTAAAAGGGAAAACATTATTGTTGTTGAATTAAAAATGCCTTGGCAAGGCGGGGTAGCTTGCTTAGTGGAAACAGAAATCAAAATTAAACCCTGCCTAGGAGGGTTGGCCCACCACATATAGACAGACCCTAAAATAGCATTGCCTGTGGTATTCTTTGTTTTATTGTTTCTAAGGCACAGCTCTACTTTGTAGAGCTTTTGTAGGAAAGAAACAAAGGGAGTTTAAAGTTTGATTAACATTAGTATTGGATTAAATTTTATTGTAATCTGATAAAACAACCCACTAAATCTCAACATGTAAAACAAGGTTTAAAATGAAACAGAGTTAAAATCGGTGATTGCCAAGGCACTGGGCAACTTAAAGTTTACCATAGCTATCCCTCCACTCAAAATTGAGTAGGATGGTTCCTGTGATTACTTTGAAAGAAAGTTTCCAGGCATGCTGTGTTGTGTGACTCTTTGTTTCTGTTGATTGACTTCAGAAAAGCTTATGTTTTCCTTTTAGAAATCATTTAATTTATAAAGCAATTAATTTACGAAAGAAAAAGGCAATAATTATAATATGTGAGGAAATAATTATATCATATTGTAAGACAATAGTTATGATTGGCACATGGAACAAAGAGTTAGAGGAAGGAAACCTTTGTTCACAATTGAGAGGGATTTCAGTCTGGTTGGTGTCACAAAAACATTTTACTGTTGTTGTACTTAGTTTTTACTTCAGAAATCAACACACCAATAACTAGAAATAGCATATTGGAGTTGAATTTTACCATCAAAGTTTATCATGTATTATCCTCTTCATATTTTTATTCTTCTTGAACTTCTCCTTTTTCACCTTCTCCATCTTCTTCATTCTTTTTCTTCTTGAACTTCTTCTTCTTATGGATAACAATGTCTTTAGATTGAATTTTCAAACAGATTTATCACCATCAAGATTCAAATCTGTAATGCGTTTTTTTTGGTACACCTCAGTCGCATCTAGATTTTCATGTCACCTCTGTCTAGTGTTATAATTCTCAAGATGGTTAGTGAAGCATTTTATACTGGATTACAGCATTGTAGCTCAATATGAAATTCAAGACAAATTGATAGCATTATGGCATAGTGTAACTGAAGTTTTATTTTGTCATTCTTCCGGGGTGTATGTCACACTCTGCTTCTGAAATTTTTTGTAAAAGTTTTCAGGTTACAACCCAGAAGAAATTTGTGTTTTTAATTGGTGGGGCAAAGTAAAAAATTTAAAAAGAATTTAATCATCATACCAGGTGCCCCCATTTTCGCAAATCTGCTGTGGAGGAGCTAAGTTTTTATAATTTTGTTTCTGCTTGAAGGTGATGTAATATGCCTCAACGTAATGATGATACCTTGTTTACTAAAATCAACCAAGTAATCCTGAGCTGTACTAATGGAAAACCAACTTTAATGATGAGTTTTTCAAAGCCGTTATGTTGTATTTTGGGCGGATTGCAGCAGCAGAATTCATTTTTGGTTTTATTAAATATAAATCAGTAGCTTTTAGCAAATAAGGTATGAATCAAAGTATGAATCGAAACTTCTTGTATCAAATTTTGAGGAAAAAACAGACATACCAAAACTAAAGCTTCTCCACGGAAGCTTTGCATGGATTGGAGCAGGGACGGAAGGTCAGGGTTATCACCTTTTTGGAGTTTGTAGGGACAAGATGTTTTCTACGAATGAAAGTTTTCTATTTTTTAATGTTTTAGGCGCTGAGGATGGTTTTATTAATGAAACTCTTACTCGCGAATCAAAGCGAAAAAGTGTATTTAGCACTTTTGGAGTTGGCACACTGACCAATGCGACGGCTCCACCAATGAACATGGCAAAATTGGCTATTGGAGTACCACAAGATTTTCGTCGCGTTTCAGCCATCATTGATGTGGACATTCTCCCGGAAACAGTTCGAAGAGTCCGATTATGTAAACATAATTCAGACAAACCGCTGGGATTTTATATTCGCGACGGCACGAGTATCCGGGTCACTCCTGAAGGCATCGAGAAAGTACCGGGCATATTCATATCACGGCTCATTCCGGGTGGATTAGCAGATAGTACCGGATTACTTTCGGTCAACGACGAGGTATTGGAAGTTAACGGTATCGAAGTTACGAATAAAAATCTTGACCAAGTAACGGACATGATGGTGGCGAACAGTCATAATTTGATAGTAACTGTGAAGCCAATAAATAATATTCCAACGAAATCAAGTAGCTTGAAATCGCAACACAATGTAATCCAACGTCGAATAACTGCGACGGGTTCGTTGCCAGCAAACATAAAGACCTCATCGACGAATGGAAGTCATGCCCAAAACAGATATACACCCATGCCCAATACAAGTGGCATCATCGAGGACAATCGGGAACCTATACCTGACAGTGATGAAGAGGATGACATAATCACGTCTGATGGGGTCGTTCATGTTTGATTTTTGTTTTTACGTATTCTTTTACCAAATTTTTATTTTTCTGTGAATTTTGTTCAGTTATCAGCTGAACAATGGTATCAAGAACCGGGGGACAGGGACTTGTTTTCCATCTTTGTGAAACTTTATTCCTTTATCCTTTCACGTCCGGGTTTATGTTCAATTAGCAGTTTCAGTCAGGGGAAATAAAGTGGTATAATTTATGACCACGCCCTCTAGTGATCCGGGTGGTCCGGATTTTTTTATTCTTTGAATTATAAGAATTATTGTTTGTATAATGTTAAATACATAAAGCCAATATCCTGATCAGTAGATTACGGAAATAAAGTGGTCCGGATTTTTAAATGACCACACCCTTTAGATTAGCTTAAAATACAGCCACACCCTAAACGACATTATTATAAAGCCTTTCGTTAGCTCAAGATGAATTCAAAAACTGGTGTCAAAAACAAAAAGGAAACTTTTGGATTAACATGAAGAAGAAAGCACGAAAAATTGTGAAAAATTAGTTTTTGCCTGGTTTTATATTTTGATTTTTATGCACAAAATCAAAACCATGTTTTAGAAAAAAATTGGTATTAGACTAGTAACGTTAATTCCACTGGCCGCCGCCCCCCTGGTTTCAGTTTACAGCGGGTAGCACATATTCAACGATAAACTTGCATTGAAATATCTGAAATTAACATAACGTTCTGTTGGCCTTTACCTCCTAAAAATATCACGTTTTACGTTGCTTGACAATGGGCCATATTGCCCTACCCTGTTAATAAAATAGTGTTTGGGAAACACACACGCAGCAACGTCAAAAACATTTTGATTTCGTAACAAATGGTTCGCTGTAAAAAATTTGGGAAATTATTTTATGTGCTGTTTTTATGATTGCATATAATAAAAACCCGCATATAAGAATCACAAATGTTTAAAGCCTTTACCCTATAATTTTCATCTCAAATTTCTGAAAAATGCTGTAATTTTGAAAAAACTGGTAGATAAGATTTTAAAAGTCAACAGGTGTTAAAATAAACTTTTGAAATTTTGAGCATTTTAAAATTTTATATGCTCTAAAATTAAGAACCTTTGTTAGGCTCAACTCAAAATATTGGGTTCTTTCTTATGTGCAGGTTTTTATTGTAGTTTGAAAATCCCATGCAATTCAAACAGGAGAGCCTATCTCAACTTTTATATCATTCGCTTTTGTAATGTTCTCTTTAGTAATCTCTGTGTTTTAATTCTTGTAAAATTTCACAGTTTTTCTTCAGAATAGCAAAACGAAATCGGTGTTTTTCATGGTATAAGCAATTTAACCCTGGGCCCTTCCCGAGGTGAAGGGGCTAAAGTGTTTTTTGTGATGTACAATAGTTCGAAAATAGAGGCATTTCACAGCATTTGTATGTGGAAATGGGTGCTTAATTTCTTATCCCCCCCATATTTGAACAAGGTAGGAGCACACCTGATATCAAAAGAAGGAAAGCAGCTTAATGCGGACCAGAAATTTAAGATCGTGCGGTGTGTCCTTCTCTGCAATTTAAATCTGTTGTAATTTACTGAATACTTTCTGATGTACTGGTACCTTATGTTCAAAACTAGCTTTTTCAACTGATACATTGCTTTGTCTGAACATCTTGATGCAAAACGTTATATTATATATAGTACTGGTAGGTTTTATATTATATATAGTACTGGTACTGGTAAGTTTTTGGGGAACAATTTTTTATACGCAAGTCACTGATTTTACATAGAAATCGCCGATGTTTCATGGGAATCAGTTAATTGAATTAATTGAATCTGCTTTCAAGAAGACCAAATATTACACTGTTATTTTTGAACGTAAATCATTTTTCGCTCACTGAACTTTCGTTAAAATCAAGGTCATCATCTGGCCTTATTACCTGAGTACCAAATTTTATCTGATGGATTTGATTAGATTGGTAACATTAGAGCTCAAATTCTGGACTTGAAATCTCCAACGTTTTGGGGATCGTTCTGTAGTGTAAATGGGGCTTTTGTTAGGCTAACTATTACTCATATATTACAAAAGTATGTGTTAGGGTCGTAAAACATTAATGGATCTTCGAATAGGATTGTCCCTTTCCAAAATCAAAGCTTTGGGCGTGTTCTTTTAGATCTTACAAACCCTCTAAATCCCAAAAGTGGTAGATTTCTTTCCCAGACGCCGAATCCAAAAGTTTAAAAGAACACGAATTTTGAAAATCAAAAATTTCATCTTGAAGCTATCGTTCCCTGTCCCAAAAATTGGCGCATATTGTATCCCAGCGATAGTGGCAAGTATCCTGGAAACTTTGAATTCTTGGGAACCTGCTTTTAAAGAGCAGAAGGTTTTGAAACCTTCCAAGTCTACCGTTTTCAGGAGATTGACTTTAGAGAACACAAATTCGGAAAATACAAAAATACCGAATTGGCTTTAAATAGCACCCTCTTATATGGGATTTACCTAGACTTAGACTTAAAAGAACTACGCAAGTCGTAATTTGGCTAAAAATATTGAGCGTGGGGACTTTTTCCATCGCATCTCCTCTGCAGTATCGAAACTAAGGGCCTGGTGTAGTCAGGCTAGGATCTACCTTTTAATGGTTAATTGGATTTAAATTGGGATGCATCTTTTTTTAAATTGTTCAGTCTACGCTCCTTTGCAGCGGTTTTTATTTTTCACCAGTGAAGTAGACACCATGGATGATTCAATGAACCATTTGGTATTATTTTTATAAGTAAATGTTATGGAACTGAAAAATTTATATTATGACGTGTTTATAGTCTTTGCAGTTTAATGGTTCAGAATTCTTGGCTTGTCATCGTGTAGATTTAGCTCAAACTGATGTAATTTATATATTGTACTTTGAGTGAGAAATTTTGGATGTTATCAAATTCCGCGAGCTACACAAGTTTCGTTATTTTTCATGTCTCGGTCAGCAGTCAGTGTCCCTGTACTCATCGTGAAGGTCACACAACAGCGCAATTTGAAATTGGAACGGAGCGATGTGAATCCGTTCACAATAAGCTGGCTTTTGGGTGGCGAAAACATTTAGCAATCTTTGTTTAATTAAGCAATCTTTACCATTGGTGCTGGTCCCAGGGGGGTCACTCGAATTTTTTATATACGGGGGGAGGGGGTCCACCCGATAATTTTGGGTAAGAATTTGCTATGTGATCCGATACTTTTGGGCACCTGATTTGCAAAATATAACTTTTTGATACTTTTGGGTAGCTGATTTATAAAATATATCTTTTTTGATACCTTTGGGTTTAATTATTGCATACCAGATGCAAAACAGTTCTGATTGTTTTCAACATCTGTCAAAACAAGGTTTTTGCAATCCAGCCATGTAGAAAGTCGCACACAAAATACAAGATATTCATTCATTATGACTGAATTTCAGAATTGAAGAGAATTTGAACCTCAAATCTTCATTACATAACGATAATTTATATTCAACAGAAAAATTAAGCACAGATTTAAAACATAAACTGATACTTTTGGGTGAGCAAAAATTTCAGTTGATACTTTTGGGTGAGCAAAATTTTCAGTTGATACTTTTAGGTGAACTTCGATAATTGTGGATGGACCTTCCCGTATATAAAACATTTGAGTGACCCCCCTGGATGGAACGTTGCCATGAAGTGAAGCACCTTCATATTTTCCACAATCTTTTTAAATTTGTGAGAGCTGTATGTTCTTATTTCAAGCATTGTTTCAAGCCAGATGCGCTCTTTGTAAGATTAATTGTTTCCAAAACGTATAGAGAATGCACTTATAGTAAAAAAAGGTGTTTCATTTCAGGGCGACGTTCATTCATTTATTCATTCATTCATTCACCCATTTTATATTATTTATCCATGGTAGTCCATTCAGTTCACACTGTTTTTCATTGGAGCCATGCTAAAAACCCTAATTGCAATTTAAGTTAAATTAAATGATTAATCAATACAAAGCAAACCTAATGACAATTTATAAGTTTTACTTAGACTTAGACTTGTTGACGCTGCCCTACTCAAGGCTAGTTAAGCAATAGCTTTTCCTGAGTCTTATAGGATATGCATTTCAGATTATTACCTTATCTTGTGTATTTTGCATTGAATATATCCGAAGCATATATTTGAACCTGACCTCACATACAAATCATCTGATGCTGTACATACCTCTTTTTAGAGAATTCTCTTTGACTGGAATTCCATTGGTGTGCATTAAATCAAGAGTTTCATTAATATGATTGACAGCTTTCTCGGTATATCGATCTTTTGCATGACCTGTCACACCTTTCATTGTCGTTGGAATAATTCCTTTGTATTTCGTATGCTTTTGTGATTGTTTTGATTTGTGTTTTCTCTCTTTGTGCTTTTTCATGCGTCTTTCGCGGGCCTATTTACAAAAATCCAAAATTTAGTGTTTAATTTCCGAGTTCGTTAACTAAATAATTTACAATCAATGTCATAACTGATTAATTGACGAAGCCACCTTATCAAAGTAAGGCTGCCATTATGGGAATTTATTAAAATTTTGAGATATTGTATTTTTGATTTTTTAATTAGATTTAGTTTTAGAACCAATTTTTGCATTTCTACCTACAATTGTCTCCAAATGATAGTGATGTAAAAATTTGTAATTCCTAACTAACTTTCTGGGATCAAACCCATTATAAACTTAAATCTTTGTATTGCTATAAATTGGTTCCTACATGTTGTTTGCACAATCAAATTCTACAATTATATATAAATGCAATTTTTCAAAACTTAACTTTATAATTACAACTCAATATTTTATATGCAAATATACCAGGTGCTCCAAAAAAAACAGATAATCTTTGACAGGCTACCATAAATCGTGTACTACACCGGTTACGATGATTAAAGTTGATATCTTTGGCTGAGGGACTATAATAATTTTTGGCGATTTGTTTCGACGTTTTGGTTATTATACGACGATTTTCGAAAAGGTTTCTATAAAATATTGATAAAATTTATAAAGCTCAAGAGCACATGGACAAAGAGGGATTCCCGCGACCTTGTACTAGAGCAATGTTTGCTCGTAAAATTGTTTATAACGCATGAACAAGCAACGGAAAAATTCGCCAAAAATCATTTTTAACAAGTTTATTCCCTCTGACGTAGATTTCAAATTTAATCATCGTATTCGGCGTAGCACAAGATTTATGGTGGCCCGTTAGAGATTATCCGTTTTTTTTAGCGCACCCGGTAGTTCTCGAAAACTTTGTACAGTTTTTTGGTTAATTTCAGCAAGACGAGATATGTCATTAAATCACCTTTGATGCTAAAGAATCGCTGTTATCTGTCTCACCAACTCTTGGTAGTCTGAGTAGATGCAATGAAGAGTCACTATCATCTTCGGAAGTACTTTCATTTCCTTGAAACCGAACTGATCCTTTTGCAGAACTACGTTTTTGAGCACTCAGTGTTTTGTGGTCCTTAGCTACTGAAGATTTCTCTCTTTTATGTGTCATTTCACTGGCTCTTTTGTGTGCATCCATTATCTCCATCACTTCGCGTATCTTTTGCCACCTAAAATTAGCAATCAAGCATTTGCAAATGTTTTCGTAAGTTAACACTATTTTCATGCAGTAAGAACGAAACAACAAGAAGCGAAACGAAACAACAAGAAACGAAACAAAACAACAAGAAACGAAACGACAAGAAACGATACAGCACGAAACGACAATAAACGAAACAAAACAACAAGAAACAAAACGGAACAACAAGAAACGAAACAACACGAAGCAAAACGAAACGACAAGAAACGAAACGAAAAAAAATGAAACAAAACAAAACAACAAGAAACGAAACGACAAGAAACAAAACAAAACAACAAGAAACGAAACAACAAGAAACAAAACGACAAGAAACGATACAACACGAAACGACAATAAACGAAACGAAACAACAAGAAACAAAACGGAACAACAAGAAACGAAACAACGCGAAACAAAACGAAACGACAAGAAACGAAACGAAACAAAACGAAACAAAACAACAAGAAACGAAACAACAAGAAACGAAAGGAGAAGAGAAGATTTCTTGTTTCTCGCTGTTTCTTTTCGCGTCTTCTTGTTTCATTTAGTTTCTTTCCGTTTCGTTTCTTCTTGATTATTGAAACTAATTTCGGTTCTTCTTTCGTGATCAGCTGTTTCATTATCTGCTACAATCCGAAACGAAATGACAAGAAGAGAAGAGAGAAACGAAATAGAAACAAAACGAAACAAGAAGACACGAAAAGAAACAACAAGAAACAAAAAATCCTTTCTTCTCTGTTTGTTTCTTGTTGTTTCATTTCATTTTGTTTTGTTTTGTTTCGTTTCTTCTTCAAGCCAATTTCGTTTCTTCTTTCCTAATCTTCTGTTTCGTTATCCGCTAAAATCCGTTAAGGATCACGATGATAAATATTTCTGTAAATTGTCTTTATCATACGTTGAAAACGGTTCGACTGAACATGTACTCAAAGACGTTCTTTTATGCGGGTTTTTACTGAAGTACTAAAGGCTAAAAATGACCAACCTCGTGCCCAGGGCTATTTCATACAATACCCCATACCCATGGTACCTACCTGACGATTGTGCGTTTTCATTGGCTTACGAGAAACAATAAGCATGGAAATCATCATTCGACTGAATCTCGAGAGATTCCAAATTCGAATATGAAAACGATTAACCAGTGTAGAATTCGAAAAATTAATTAATCACATAAATCTACGTATCACATAAAAGGTACCAGTAGTGTTTCTTCTGTCTGTCTGTCTGCTGAATGAATGAAATAGCTCTGGGTACGAGGTTGAATAAAGACAGCTCTGGGTACGAGGTTGAATAAAGACTCACCTGCTGTCAATTCTGTACGCCTCAACTCCCTGTGCTAGCTCCTGGTAATTTAGATTGTCATCATCATTGACGTCGAGGGCTATTATCATTTCTTCTAACATCGCATCACTCAAGGGAATTTTGTTTCCCCTCACAATTTTTCGAAGCTCCTCTCTTGAAATTAACCAGTCTTTGTCTTTGTCAATTTGGGTGTATAAGTCGAGAAGTCTCATTCTATTTTTGTGACAATGCTCTGCAATCATTGACAGGGCAATGGGTAATGGTTGTTGTAACAATGGCAACAAACGTAGTTGTGCTTTTGATAATGGCGGTGGAGTTGCTGTCGTGTGTGTTTCTTTTTGCTGAAAAAACATTCATTTATTTACATTTACTAATATGAATCTAGGAATTTGAGTTTTTTTCTTCCAATGAATGAATGAATGAATAAAATTTTATTTATAGAAATATAATACCTAATACAGAATACTGCACTCTATGTGACCCAAGTAAAGATAAATTTTTAAAAAATTCGACTTACGTACAAACAAATACGAGAAATGTTTAGTTTTTAATAAATTTGTAAAACGTTATCGTATTCATTGGCTCGTAAATCGAATTTTTAATTTTTTTTTATTTATTATTGATAAATATCGACGTACACACGCAACAACAATTTGTTATTTCTACAAGTAAAGCATTGCGTATCTATCTTAGACCAGGTAACACAACAAGTACTACGAGATACACAAAAAATATAATCTACTAACAATAATTAACCAAAAAATGCTAATCATTGATACATTTAAAATCAGATTACGGAGTATAGCATCAATATGAAATATTTATTAATTCCAACAAATAATTTAAACGACTCTCAATGTCAATACATTGATATACACAACATATATATTGGTTATTGGCTGGCTGTGTATGCTTAATTCATTACCACGTCGTATCATATCAAATATATACCGAATGTTTCAATGTCAAAACATAGACTTGAAATCTATGACGTTCCTTTAAATGAACTTAAAAGCTCATGGATAAGGGTTGTTTTAATTTCCAATTTTAAACATATAAACGAGATTGTAGATTACTGGATGATATTCCAAACTCTAAGTTTGCCTTTCAGACATCATTTTGAGTACAATTTGAAATAGCTAGCCGCATGGATTTCGAGCCACTGCCCTGCAAAAGGGGATAGTTTTTTTTGGGTCACCTGGTAAGTCAAATGTTAGGCAGTTGTGCAAAAGAAAATATAAGTGCTTGTGTCTATGCAACAGCCTTCCACTATATATGATATTCCAAAAGTATTCACTTTTTAAGAAATTCTCTATTTATCATATTTATTTTTATTCTTATCTAGATAATATACTATGACAGGAAAAATAACATATTAAACGAAACATGAAGGCTGGAAAAATTAAAATGAGTAGAAACACTATTTTGGACTGTATCCAAATTTTCACAGGAGTGAACTGTATCCAAATTTTGTACATTTTTGCATTGAGATCAAATTTTACGTTTACAAAAAAGTTATTTTTATGTTTATTGCAGTCTTGGGTACCTCTCATATAGACTTATTACATGAATTCCTTGTTTTCCTGTGTTCTTTGTCAAATTTGGCATCAACCCCAACATCATTCAACTAACTTAAAACTCATAATCAATATGCTCAAAACATGAACTGAAGGTTTCAGCCTCAAATGTTCTTTTTCACATGAATACTTTGAGTGTTTTGATATTATGTACATCATACAGCAATGGGCCCAATTCTTAAAATTGTATTGCTTCAAGGCCACATGTAATCACATGGCCCAGCCAATTTGCAATTCTAATTTAATTTCCAATGTTTATATACAAATGTGAGGAAAAAATTATCCTGTTAATTAGGCTCCAGATACATAATTCATCCTCAAAATTTTTCTGCTAAGTGAGATGCACAATGCAGCAATTATAAATTTTTTTCAAATAAAGTTAAGTATCTAAAATGAAATAACTATACCCTAAGTAAGTGTGAATAATGTTTTTGTATAGAACTAAAAGTAGCAAGTAAAAAGTTAAAGTTAAATCTGATCTTTTTGACCCAGTTCTAAACAAAGCAACTAATTTTGCAATTTTATTTTTATATGTTTTAAAAGCAATGATTAGTTTTGAAGAAGTAATTATTAAAAGGATATTACCGTGCATGCATTTGATGATGAACTATGTATCAACTAACTACAGCCTTAACAAGAAAAACGTAAATAAAGACGTAAGTTTACTTGAAAATGTGCAGCATTGTGGAAACAAACCTACCCAAGACATGAAAAATATGTTTTTTATCCAGAGAGACTAAAGAATATTAAATTACCAACCTTTGGGATATCAGGCTGTGCAGGGATATGATAGAGGCTAAGCTTGCAGTCAGAGGATGAAGAGGACCTGTTCTGTGATAAAAGTATTAGAAAAATATTTTGTTAATATTACCTCTGTTTTGTCACTGTGATATTCTGTTTCATCAGCTTCAGGGACTAAGCGTCTCAAAACCCTTTCTTCTAAGGCCGTGCGATCAATTTTGTTGTCCAGCCAATCTACATTTAGTCCAATATTATTTAAATTGTGCCTTAGCTTTTTCTCTTCTTCAATCCACACTTTATATTCCAAATAGTCCTTGGAAAGAGTTGCAAAACCATTTTTACTACTGTCATCACCTAGAGAAATGTAGCAGTTTTATTATTAGATTTATAAAATGCTTTGAGACCTTAAAAATTTCTTCTATTAACTTTGAGTGTTTGCAATTTTAGTTAATTCCCATGTGTTGCACAACACATTATATTTTGGCAATTTCATTGCTAGTCATAGCATTTTTATACTGTATGACTGGTACCAGTACACCAAAAAAGTCGCCAAGTACACAGAAATTTAGAAAACTGGGCAACAAGATGAAAATCCACAGAATGCCAAAGAAACCTAGTCATCATGTCTGACATTATTCTCAAGAAAGAACAAACAATAAAATCATTTGATTTCATGCTAGATGGTCCATACCCTAGAGGCGAAGAAGAGAAACATTTGAAAGAGTTACAATCCTATGACGTTGAGCAGCAAAGCGAAAGACGAAATATCACAAATACAAATGTTTCAACCATGAGAAGAGATTACAATGCCGTACGTCAT
>JAYJMH010031055.1:0-17062 GCA_036873815.1 Phacellophora camtschatica
TGTTTAAAGAAATTAATTGGTATTGGTAATAATCCCTTTGTGTATACAATTACAATTATTTGGCTAAATCATGTTATAGACGGGTTTGGGGGAACTCACTTGCAATTAACGGCAGTTCAAGAAGCTTGAACTTAAAAATTGTTTCCATGGAGAAATTTGCATGTGCTGATAGAAATCCCCAGATCATACTCTCGCTCCCTACAATTAGCACGCTGCAGCAATATTAGTTTGGGGCAAATGATGTTGTTGCGAATAGGAAACTACTAGACGTATTAAAATCGTCGTAGTTATGTAAGGCAATACTATGAATCATAAAAGTACAGGAAAATTTCTGGATTAATACTTCGTAATCGTAACTCGAACTTTGAACAATTTCAAATTCGAACTTCGATAATGAAACTCTTCAAGCCTTGTTTAACGATCAAATCAAAAATTTCAAATAAAAAATTTGTGCTCAAATATTACTAGTCTAACTTTTCAGTCTTGCAAGAAACTAAGAAATTGTTAAGCAACATTTACACTCAGTTCTCTATTTCCCAGTTCTCACCCAGTGAGCAATGAATTTTCTTGAAAAAAGTTTTTGTTTTCAAATTGTTTCTTAAAATATACGTTTCTTAAATTGTTTCTTAAAAGTGCGAATACTGGCCTTTCTTGAATTTTGAATAACCATTTATAACTCCATAACATTACAATTTCATAACTTCATAATTTGGGGTTGGCTTGCCGCGAGTCTTCATTTCGTTCGTTTCGTTTCGTTTCGTTCGTTTCGTTATGAATACATTTATAATTACTGATTTCGTACAAGAATTACATTTTATAGTTTTCTCATATCGTTACAGTCTTTTTTTTCATTGTCTTTTTCAAGTTAATCAATTTGCTGCTCTTTGCTAGTTTTCCCAAGCTCATTTGCTTGTTTCTTTTTGACGTTATCGTGAAAGTAAAAATTGTACCAGGTGTCCCAAAAAAACCTTAAATTGCTTTCATAATTTTATTGCAAACTCGAGAATGCAAATTTATTATGACTACTAGCGACAGATAGGCCGATAACTAACGAACAGTTTCAGACCTCATTGATCGTAAACGCAAACGTAGCAGCGGAAATATTGGATTTTTTCTGTTTGTTTGTTTGTTTGTTTGTTTGTTTGTTTGTTTGTTTGTTTGTTTGTTTGTTTGAAATGCAAAAATTAAAGAATTTTTTAAATTTTAATTTTTAAATTTAAATTAGCCCTGAACAGCTTAAAAACCTAATGAAATCATTTGTCATAAATCAATTTCAATATTGTCCTCTGGTGTGCATATTCCATAGCAGAAAACAAGAATACCAAATAAATTGGATACACGAGAGTACACTGAGAATTGCATATAAAAATGGCAACTCAAATTTGACTGCTTTTCTTGAGAGGGACCAAACTACTACTATTCACCAAAGAAATCTTCAACTACTTGCTACTGAAGTATAAAAAAACAGAATATACCTTGAACCCTCCTTTCATGAAAGAAATGTTCCGTTAGAACCCAAAATTATACATTTTGAAATGAAAATGAGGTTCTTTTAACAAAGGCTCAAACTGTAAACTATGGTACAGAAAGTATTTGATTTAGAGGACAACGTTTATGGCAGAATCTTGCAAACTCCGTAAAGAATTTAGAATCTCAGAATGCAAAACTGCAATTAATGGATGGACAAGCGAAACTTGTTCATGTCGCTTGTATAAACAGTTTGTCCAAATTTAGGCTTTATATAATAAAATCGTTTTTGTTATATTAAAAAGCAAACTGTAAACAAATTGATAGTGAGAATAATTTTCCTACTGTTTCGAAATGTACTCTTTCTTCTGCAAAAGCATTTCCCAACATTTCAAGACATTTATTTTACATTTGAAATACTTTGTATGTTGTTAAATCTTTCCTTTCATTTTAGGTTATGAAAATTATTCCAGAAGCTTGGTCTGTTAACGCAATATCAAACTTCTTATCGGGCTCAGTGAGAAAAAGTCTGCATACATCGAGAAATAAAAAATTGGAAGCAAGTTTGTCACGCTCTGTTTATTTAAAGGTATGATTATTGTACAGTATAACCCCAGTACAACTGATTAGTTTGACAACATTTTTTTAGGGGGGGGGTTCATTTTTAACTTTTTTATCTGTTCATAGTTAGCTGTGCCGCTACTGAAAAATTATTAAAACATAATGTTGGCTGTAAAATAAAAATAAATGAGATATCAGCAAATAGTTATAATTTATTTTCAATATGCTACAAATGACAGAGGTCTTACATTATACCAGGAGACCTATTTGCAGAGTTGTTTGCAGAGCAGAGTGGACGCGATTTGTGTCAGCCTAAATGAATAAATTTCTGTAGTTAAAACATACAGCCAACCATGAGATAAAATGTACTAATGGAATGAAGACAAACAAGGCAACTAAAGAAATTTATTTATTCAGGCTGACACAAGTTGTGTCCACAATACCCATGATTAAAGCTGCTGAAATAACTCTTTAAGGTAAAAAGTCTTGTATAGAATCAATTGTAATAGATACTCAACAAGGTAATAGCAAACATATATTTGCGCGGTGGTCCTTCCAACGTGACAATCATGAAAATTTACCGAAATTTATGACTGAAATTGTAACAAAAACATCTTGCGAGCATTTATACTACTTATGGGAGATTTTCAGTACCCCCAAAATATTGTGGAAAAACTTCGTGCAAACAGGGGGAATTGCTTCCTGCTTATCTTCTCTTAGAGGCCATAGATGTTATTTAACACAACATGTACATAAACCAACAAGACATAGACAAAATCAGAAATCTAACTGTTTAGATCTAGCGTTTACTAATGGAAAGAACTTCATTGAAAGAATAATGGTGAACCAAGCTCTACTTGGGGCCAGTGATCATGTTGCTGTTGAACTAGAGCACATTCTAGATGCAAAAGTTAAGCGTAACAGCTAATAAACATCTAAAATGTATGCATACGATAAAGGTTGCTGTACAGAGAGTTAGAAGTTAAGAGAAGGCACAAAAGAGCATAACTAGGTTTGGGATAAAAATTAAAAAACCTTTACGTAAATGAAATGCTAAATTGCTTAGCACTAAAACTTAGTGATGCTATTTATAATATATTTCTCAGTAACTCACAAATTACAACAAAAATGATAGAAATCGATCATTGTGGATGAATAGTATAATTTTAAGAAAGACCAAAAGAAAACACACAGTATTTCAAAGACGACTGACATATCCATTGTACTTTGATTAAAACCTTATTCAGTGAATGCTAAAAAAAATGGCAGTTAGCAACATAACCTTTATCCACTGAAAGGGACAGAAATTACTTGAAAAAGAATCATACAGACCAATCATCGTTACTTCAGTTCTTCGTAGAGTAGTAAAACGAATCATTAAAAACATAATTGTCGATCACTTGAACAGTAGTAGCTTTCTCCCCGATGATAAATTTTGATTTAGGTTCAAATGAATCTTTATATGAAGTAGGGTACCACAAGAAAGTATCTTACGTCCCTTATTATTTCTATTGTTGATAACATACAAGATTGCACGGTTTGAAAATATACGCTCCCGCTGAAGGAAATCAAGAAAAAATTCAATATGATATTGACAGCATTTTTAACTTGTCGACAATATGGAAATTGCCACTCAACTACCCATTAAAAGCTTGTTTTAGGAAATTGCAAATATACCCAAAACAAATACTCGCTGACTGAGGTCGAGGAAATTTATATCTCTCAAGTTGATATCATGAAATTTTACTGGCATATTATGGATAAATAACTAAAAGACAGTGTGTTATTCTCAATTAAAAGAACAATGAAATTGTTAGACCGTGATGTATTCCTTATATCGTACAAAAGTCATGTAGGACCACTCTTGAAATATTCAGTTTCTACTTGAAATCTCTATTTAAGAAAAAATATATAATAAACAGATTGAATCGATACAGAGAAGAGCAGATAATTTAAAGAAATGTTGTCGATAATGATGCAAACGCAGGGATCACCGTGAGTAAAAATAGAGCAAGAGATTCAAACTTGTAATCAAAAAATGTAGGCTGCATTTATGGAAGTACTTTTTTGGCGCAGAATTATAAACAACTAGAAGAAACTTCCTGACAATGTTGTTTCAGTAGGAATTTTGAAAAAACGTATGACAGATTTTTGGAGATTATTTTTATGAGCGATTACAAGTTGCTGACGCAATTTGGTAGTCAATGAGCTGGTTGTAGCACGCGGTTTTTGGCATCTTGCCTTCTGCAAGTTTGAATTGTGTTGTTATTATCATTATATTATTATGATCTTCTGTGTGGCTTTAACCCATCAAAGCAAGTGTCAGAGTACACTTTTTTGGCTTATTTTTTTTCAAAAGTGTTATTTTTAAAACACAAAAAGGATGGTAAATAAATTGTTTTTAATATTTCTTGTTATTTGCAAGTGACAAGGAGTCACAAAATGTACATAAATAAATGTGTACTCGTCAAGTATTTTACAAATTATTAGTTCGTTCAAGTTCTCGGAGAGTTATTTGTTATTAGTTGTGTCGTAGCAGTATTTTTTACAGCTGTGTGGTAGCAATATTTCCACAGTGCAATTGAGGAAGCAAAACACATTCTAAAGACACCGAAATATTTTTAGTTGAACAAAAGAAAGATGGTGCAAGGAAAGAAAACAAGACAATCTTAGCAAAGTAAAATTAGAGGATAAGAAAAGCTTCTCAGTTCTTCAAATGAAACATTTTAATTTAACAAAGACAAAGAAAAGTCCTTTTAGATGACATTTAATGGTTCTTTGATGAAATAATAACTAAATCCATGTTCCAAGCAAGGCATTTGCAATGTTTAATTAAACAATATTTTTATGAAGCAATTACAAAGCAATTACTTAGATCGCTAATCGCTAGAACGTAATGCCAAAGAGATTGCACATAATAATTTTAAAAGGGAAGGAAAACATCGTAAAATTTATGCAGTAAAATTACATACGAAATTGGTTGGTCTCTTGGTTGATCTATGACACATCATTAATAAACTGCATTTTAGGAATTTATTGAAGTTAATTTTTATATTTCAAATACTCAATGGCATTAAAAGGAATCTCGTGGTAACTAGTTTTACTATAAACAGCTGAACAGGCATTAGGTATTTTTTCCCTTAAAATATTTGTAATGTTGTTTTCTTGTAATTTTTTAATTTATTTCAACCAATACCCCCTACTTAATTTCATCAAATGGTTTCCTGACCCATCAACTTTCTTTCATCTGGTTTCATGCCCCATCCGAACGGAACAAAATGTGAATTCGTTTAATTTTTTGCAGAATCGTCATATTTACATTGGGTGCCAAAATGGAGCAATCAACATCACTGATGAGCGGTAAGAATTTTTAGGCTCCGACAAAACACCTAACGTTTGACCCAACTTTAGTCCAACAATTGTTATGTGCATAATTTTTACTAACCGTCATATTTTTACGTTTTGGCAAGTTTTACAACAAAAGATTTTGGAACAAGAACGAAAATTTGACATTTTCAGGCACTATACGTTAAAATACGCTTCCCCACAGACTATATTTTATAAAATACTATGTTTGTTCTGATAGTTTAAAGAATCTCAAAATTCTCTTAAAGGCAGTTAGTAATTATTCATGGGCTATTACTAAAATTCTGAATGACGAGGAATGAAAAGGAATAAAAAGGAACGGAGAGGAACGAGCAGGAATGAACGGGAACGGCACAGAAATGAACGGGAACGCGCAGGAATGATCAAGAACGGCTTAGGAATGAGGAGGAACAAGCAGAAATGAACAGGAACGGCAGAGGAAAGAACAGGAATGAGTAGGAATGAACAGGAACGGGGAGGAACAAGTAGGAATGAACAGGAACGGCAGAGGAACGAGCAGGAATGAACAGGAACAGCAGAGGAACGACCAGGAATTGACAGAAATGAACAGGAATGTACAGGAAGGAGTAGGAATGAGCAGGAATGAACAGCAGGAACGGGAAGAAATGAACAGGAAGGACATATGAATAAACGGGAATGGGGAAGAGCGAGGAGGAATGAACAGGAACGGCACAGAAATGAGCAGGAATGGCACAAGAATGAACATGAACGAGCAGGAATGGACAAGAGTGGACAAAAGCAAGTAGGTATGAACAGGAAAGCGGCAAATGAACTAGCAGGAACGGGAACAAGCCAGCAGGAATGGAGAGTAACAGGCAGGAATTGCACCGGAAAGAGCAGGAACGGCACAGAAGCGAAGAGGAATGGACAGCCTCCGGAGGAATTGGCCTGGGTACCAGAGCCTCTAAAATAAATTACAGGAAAGAAAATTGATTAAAATTATTTCTATTTTTATTGTTTGGCTCTGTTACCTTTGGCTAAGGGTACCGGGGGATTCACTAGGGTACATTTACATGTTATTTTTATTTTATGTTGCCCCAAATTTTAACTGGATTATGAACTATACAGTTTGAGAAATATTACAAATCCAATTATTTTTTAATTTAGATCTAAAAGTAGCTTTTGCGCAGTTAAATAGAATTCATAGCAAATTTTGTAAATGTGATTTGAGGCTTCTTTTGATGAATTTTTCGAAGGGGAATTTCTAATTGATGCTGGTATATCATTCTAAAGTTTGGCTCCAAGATATCGAATGGATTTTAAACCATATTTGAAACTGTTCTTATGAGTTAAAAATAGATCACCACGATTGGATTGTCTGGCTGAATATTGATGAACAGTTGAGTTTAGAGAGAAGAAGTTGTGAAAACAAGAGGGTGAAATTTTGTTAACAGATTCATATACAAAAGATAGTAATCTTAGTTTGAAAATTTCAGAAGATGGGAAGAGAATGAGAAAGATAAGGTTGGTGTGAAATGGTTCTGACAGCTCTTTTTTGTAATTTAAATATAGGATCAATGTAAGAGGCAAACGTTTGACTCCAGACAGTAATTCCATGTTGTAGAAAGGACATGAATAAAGAGTAGTAGAGACAGACAAGAACATTAGATGGAAGGAGATTTCGTATTTTGAAAAATTCCTTTGTCGTTCCTGCTCTCTTGTTCATTCCTGCTCGTTCATCCACGTTCCTGCTCGTTTCTGTGCCGTCCCTGCTCGTTCCTCCCCATTCATGTGCCGTTCCTGCTCGTCCCTCTCCGTTCTTGTGCAGTTTATGTTCATTCGTGCTCGTTCCTGTACCGTTCCTGCTCATTCCCATACCGTTCCTGTTAATTCTTGCCGTGCCGTTCATCTTCATTCCTGCTAGTTTCTCCCCGTTCATGTTCACCCATCTGCCATTCCCGTTAATTCCTGCTCGTTCCTGTTCATTCATGTGTCATTCTTGCTCGTCCCTGTTCATTCCTGCTGATTCCTTGACAGTAATAGCCACTATTCGTGTATTTTTAAAGACATTTCACACAGATAAATTGGCTTACAATTTTATTTGTTTCTATAAATTTATTATCCAATCAGTTTCCTAATCTGCCACAAAACAATACTCTATTCATGGAAGATTTATTTACATTTATTTAGTTACACAAAATTTTGTTATTGAATAATATTTATTTACATAAAAGTTTAAAGATTTAGTTATTTAACACTAGCTGTTAACATGGTTAAGAGAAGTGCTTCGGGTGGTTAGTTAAAGTATGAAAATAGTGCATTTAGGTGAATTGTAGTAAACAATGCAAAATACAGTACATTATTGTTGTTATTTTTCCCACACCAAGGAAAATTTAGAAATGTTGTTAACCTTTAATTTTGCTAAAAAAAACTCACAAGATGCTGCTTACATAGGAGCCTGATGAAATAATGACTTTTCTAAATTTTTCCAAAAGTATCAATTTGTAGTATCAATGACTTTAGTTACTCTCAGTTTCTTGATCTGTTTTACCATTGTTGAGTTACCACTTTATGTGTGTAAAGTATGCATTTTTAGTTTTGTAATATTTGCTTGATTCTTTAATTGCAAATCAAATAAACCTTCAATATCTATTTAAAAGCAGATTCAATATCTAATTCAGCATAACGCAATGTTTGTAGTGTTCTTTTCTTTTGGGAATCATAAACAAAAACGAAAAATAGTGAAGACAAATGTCTTTCAATAACATTGAACTGGTTAAATGTCTTTAAATAACATTTAATTTGATAACTGCATTGCTTCTTGGAAGCAAAACTTTCGTAACCTTGAGTAACCTTGAGTAAGTTGAGTAAATTTATCAATTTCAAACTTGCAATTTTGTATCCACAACTTGCATAATACAGCCATGAATTGTAAAATTTTCAATAACTTGTAAGTTTGTATCCACAACTTATAGTTGTTAGTCTGTTTCCTGAGTAAAATTCCATGCATGCAATAAATAACAGAAATATAATCAAATCCCGGTGCTATCATCTCATGCGTGTGCCGATTGCGCGCATTTAAAGAAAAAGACTCTGGTTATGGTAATCATATCGAGCCTTACTTTGAAAAGTTCATATTGCTATGCACACAACAAGTAATATTTCCTGAATGATGTTGCATTTCTTCAATTCAATGTCAATCTTCCAATAAATGTGTCCTTTCTTGCCCTAAAAAGTGGAAGTGGAACAATTATTATTTCAATGTTGGAAGAAATGTTGGCCATTTTAATTAAATATCATTTAATTATGGGTCATTTGCAGTTGTGCTTGCTTAAAAAGCTGACCGACCATCACCATGGTACAGTTATTAAAATTTATTAGGCCGTACCGCCTAATAAAAACTAACAGCTATATTTATTAGGCCTAACTGATCTACCTGTAAAAGCTATTAGACTGGTCTAGGCTAGTCCAAACAAAAATGAGGAGGAGATATAATGACAGCAAGAGTCTCGTTGTTGTTTCATGAAATAAACTACTTTTAGTTCTTGAAGTGTTATATTATACCAGGTTTAGGCCTACCTGAAATTGAAAGCAGCAGCACAGCACCAGCAGCCTGTCAGAGACAGAGAGCAGACTTGCCCAAAAAGTGAATTGACATTTATTTGTATTCTCCAAACCAAGCACAGCTAAGCAGCACATCAGCATGCTTGCCTCCATTTTCCATCCAGAAAAACAAAAACAACACAAAAAGCAAGCCATGAAAGCACATTGTTTTTGTGTAAATTTCAACAAACGAGAAAAGTTTCTTTCATTGGCTGTACTGTGTGGCTGCAACGACATGCGCCATTTTGTCCTTCCATCCGTCGTCTGTTGCCTGTCGTCTGTCCGTCGTTTTATCGAAATGATAGTAAGCTGACTATAAGTTCTGACGTATGTGCTCTCGAAGCAAATAGTCTATTTATTTATTCATTTGTGTCCCTTTCCTTCTTTGTTTAATTTTTTGTCATGATTTTGGTCATGAAACCTCTGCTAAGAGGACTATTGCCGGACTATTTTTTCTTTATTGATGGCCATAGACATATACGCTGAACTGAAAGTACCATATCATAAACTATTTTAATGCTTATTTTAACTTTAATGACGCATTTTCATGTTTTTTCGTTGACATTCTTAATCCCTTTTCATTTTCCAAAACCAACATGGCTATGGTTTTTATTGATAACATTTTTTTCAAGTTGAATTTGCTATGGAGCATAACTATCTTTTTTTTTCAACAGTTAAACCTACAGTATATGATTTTAATTCAATTTCAGGACGTGCGATGTTTGTCACAGGCCTTTCAACGAACCAACAATTGCTCAGTATCCAAATGGTGTTCTTGCGCATGTGCATTGTGCCGATAACAAAAGCGTATGTCCTGTGACTGGTATAAATTTCTTAAAAAGAGTAATAATAACAAGGTAACAGAAATTATGTAACATGGATTGAATCAAATATCTTTGTTGCCTTCTTGGCGTTATGTGAGATAAAAGCAGATAACAATATTACATCACTAAATTTTTAAAAGCACCATCTTATCTAATTTTTTCTTAAGACTATATCAAATTTAGCTGAAAAGCTCTGCAAAAATAATTCTCTAAACAGAACTGTATTATTAGAGCATACTCGACAGGTTTTTGCATGTTTCTTTTTTCTGATTTTCGATTCTTCAATGGATAGGATAATTGCCTGCAATGGTTTTCAATTGGAGCAAAAAAAGTACCCATGAAGCATGAACTACTGATTCCATAAGAAAAATTGAAAAGTTTTTGTGCGAACATAACCCATGCGTTTTTAATTTGAACTGTTTTTTTTTTAGAAGTCATAGACTTGCTTTGTATAAAGTGTATGTACGGAACCCAAACTTGAATGCAAAATTTTTATAAAGTTTCTCAAAAATTTTTATAGTTTTCAGCTTGGTTGATAATTTACAGCTTTTTACCGGAGTTTTATGCACTTCATGAGGGATTTGATGTTTTTTCCTGTGACTGCTATAAAAATACAAACACATGCAATAAATGCTTTTTTTAGTTGTCGGGAATAAAATAGACTTACTCCAAGTCTATTTCTTGTTCGATCTGAAGTGTGGAAAATTAAATCCCTAGGAAGGAAAAAATAGTGAAATCTTTTTTTCTATTTTTCCAATTTCATTACGTAGGTATGTCAAATATCTCGTCTTCATAGCGACGTTAATAAACAGAAGTTTTAGTAAATTTGAATTGTCGCCAACATGGTATGTTTGCTTTTAGAAGTAATAACAAATTTATAATTAGTAATCATGGTTGCTGTTTAGGCCCAGTTCATACGCCGAATTAACGAAAAGACCGAAGAAAATTGCAGAACTTTCTCATGCTTGAATCTATACGACGAAGAGGCCTATTAGTATCGATGTGGTTTCATGTGGTACTGAGTTTAACCAACAGTTTTTCACTGCTTTGTTGCTCGTGAATATATACAAGATGATGATATATTAATGCTATATTTTTTCTGAAAGCAACCATTTTGATAACTAAAATATTTGCTTTTCGCGCGCAATTAGCTTTAGAACGCATGCGCAGACATGCGTAATCCGTATAACCCGTGATAATCTCATTGAATCAGTGATCAATCACTCGTTGCATTTAATTCGCTGCGGCACGAGTACGGGGTTTGAAACCAACACGAATTTCTATCTAAGTTATCATATAAATTCGGCAAGCTTGCCGCATTTGAGCGGCATCTAATTCCCAAATTCGTATTTGGTTTCAGACGCCGCATTTAAACTTTTTCAAGGTAAATCACTACTCCAAAAAAGTCGTTATTTACAACAACAAATAGGCCAACAGAAGTTTTTAAATTTAGAAACAATTTTATACATTGGTGCATCATCACATCTCGGAGAGTTATGGACAACGAACGAAGGGGATCTAAATACAGAAACAATTTTACAGGACAACCCCAGGACACGATTAAATTCACCCTCACTATCGAGTTCAATCACCACGACGAATATGTTTTGCTTGGAAAGAACTTCACGGTGGAGTGCATCATGTTAGCGATCTCAGGTTATACTGATGTGATGAACAAGGGCAGATTTTGTATTAGCCAATCAAACGACTTGTTTACATATGACGTAATTTCACAAAAAGAACCAATCAGAGCGCACTATTTTATGTTTTCATTTTCTGCTCATGGCGGAGGGAGGGTGGTCTAGCAGTGAAGAAAACAAATGGTTGCTGGTACTAAGCGCTGCGTCTTCTGGTCTTTTCGTGGATATTCAGGGGCCCACATTAGGGGGTGTGGGGGTGCTACACCCCCAATATTTACCAAATCGGGCCATGTTTAAAAATATATCGGTCCCAGAAAATTTGGAGTCGCTTTTTTATATGGCTAGCTAGTTGGTCCAAGCGAGATTATTTGCGGACTCTTTGATTTCTGGATTTTGTTTCCTTTGACTGAAACCCTACAAAGGAATATCCTGGGTGAAAATTCTCATTAGAATATTTAATTTTTGGATTTAACGTAAGAATTTCTTTCCATTTTGAACAAATATGAACTGGGACCTGAATTTGGCAAACAGGAGTGAAGTGGCCGGGGGCATGGTGGGCAATTTGGCCACCCTATTGTTGGAATTTTCGAGATAATCGGAAATGTCGGAAATGTTCTGAAAAAGTTTATTGTTTGGAGATTTCTGCTACAACTTTCAGCAAAGTGGAGAGCAGATATGGTTTGGATTCAGGTGGATTCAAAGAAGAGTACAGCTATGTCATTTTGAATTATCCAAACCCAAAAGAAACAGGAATATCAGATAAGTCTGGGAAGCTTCGCTACGAGGCAAATCCAGAAATCTGCATATTTTCTTTCAGTTCTTCAGTTAATTTCAAGATTCAATCTTCAATTATTTGTGCCTTTCCACATCTTTACCGGCGACTGTACAATGTCCTCACATTTACGAACGTACATTCTCAAGGTTAAAGTGTGGCAACATACATATTTTTTTGAGTTAGGAATTTATTTGGGACCAAATGAGTTCCCAAAACAAAGCTTGTTTGTTACCCTTGTATATACTACCATATGTACAACCTGATTTCGGACAGCCTGTCCAAATAAAACACACTTTCAAATAAATTTTTTGGCTAAACCTGGGAAGGACAGTCGAAATATAGATACCTTAATTTTTAATTGTTTTGCCTGTGAAGCATGATTCGTGCATCCTTGGACTAAACAAATGTATAAAAGTAATTACTCTTCTTAATAATATGCTAGGAATTTGCTCGCCAATTTGATGTTTAGAATTATAACATCAGGGCCAAAAAGAGCCACCACAGTCAATCTAGCCACCTTGATTTTCTAGGTTTTCCGGGGAGCATGCCCCCGGGCCCCTCCTAGGTGGGTGCGCTTGCAGCGCAAATGTCGGTCTTTAGCCTATGCTCGTTTTTATAGTGTCTGAAAAACGCTTGTCGGAAAATTTGCCCACCATAAAATATAGGTCACACTGTGCCTCTATTGGGTCTGACTCACAAGGATCGAACAAAATATATAGTAGGGCATTGCTGTTCTGCTCTTTATCATAGTGTTATGTTTTGTTACAAAATATCTCTAATAAATGAATAAACTAAAACAAATTATTTCCATTGCCATACTTTGTAACGGCTTCGAAATGAAAATTTGGTATTGTTATTATTACTATCTCACCAATGGTATGACAACAGCTGAGCTATTGGGGCCTTTCCCAATACGGTATCGAGATACTCAAGGCATTTTCCGGCGATGAGAAGTTGTCTAGTAATTCTGTAATCAGTAATTCTGGCCTAAAGGTTTAAATCAGTCACTCTGGCCTATCTGGAAATATAATTTTAAAGTAAAAAGTAGGCCACGACAGCCAATCTAGCGGCCATTACTTTAACAACATTTTGGGGGAGCATGCCCCCGGACGCCCTAGTGGGTTGCGCTTTCGGCGCACTGTAACGTTTCATAAACTCTTGATTGATGGTGCGCCAAAATGGTTTTGCCACCCAAGAAACATTCTTGCCAATGAGACTTGTTACAGTATTAACCCCAGAAAGAAATGGTAACCAGAAAACTGCCAAAGACAAGGTGTCTAATGCCCCGTTTTATGATGATGTCATAAAGTTTGTATGTATATTAAATGAACTTTAGTGAGCTTTATTATGTATTTTGTACACCATAAAACATGCTAATGTACTAATACTGGTTTAATACAGTTAGTCGGTCCAAAACTTTTGGAGCCTAAAAGTCGCTCCAAATTTTTTTTACGCCCTCGTAAATCATATTTGAATGTGTGCCCCTGTGGCTATTTGCTTTTCACTTGCGCGTTTCTTCACTTTCTCTACTACCACCCCATGCCAAGCGACTGGTGCTTCTTGAAAATAAATAATGCTGTAAATTAAATCATTTGCCTGAAAAAATTCTTGACAAAAAAATAGACAAAAAAAATTGACAAAATGATTGGGGGGTTGTCAATACGTTTGGGACCGTATTTTTGAAAAATTGGAACCGACTGTATTCCAGCTCCAAAAAAGTTAAGATCTGGATAAAACAAAAAAAATCTTATTTTATACTCTTTTCATTTATTTATCTTATTCAAAAATGTTTTTAATTTTAAAATAGCTCGGTACATCAAGTTGTTAGACACTTTAATTGTAACTCAAGTTGTTAGAAAGTTATAAACACATAAAAATACGTGCCAATGTTTCCAAGGTAACAAGCACTTTCTTCTTTTGGGCCAATACTTACAACTCGTCCTGTTTTTGGTAACTTTACCCACCTCTTCACAATTTCGTCCAAATCAATATCGTCTGTAATGTCTTTCACTAGCATGTCTCGGTCTATCTTGCTTCATAGCACTGCGCTTTAATGTCTTAATGAGCTTGAGCATTGAAAAGCTTCGTTCATTTGAGGCAGACGTGATTGGTGCGGTTAAAATAAGGCGCATGCATTTTGTCGTCAGGGGAAAAAGATTCTTGAATTTCAGGCAATATTCTGTAGCTGTTTGTATAGTTGAAACTTCTGGTTTACTTGATCTGCAATGATTTCGGAATATATTAATTTCCAAGAGAAGACCATCTTCGTCAGGCCTGCAACCATCGGTAAACAGCTCAACCAGGGCACTAATATGAACTTTGTCTCCAGGTTCTAGAAAATTCGGTGACGGGCGCTTAATTAATGTCGGGTGAAGGAATTTTTTAATGACCACGCCTTTTGATATGCTGGGAAACGCCTTTTTGCAATTCTAATGACGTTTTTGCAAAGCAAATATGGTGGCCGAATTCGCAAAAAAAGTTCCTGGAAACTCTGTTGCCTGCGTCTCTTGCTCTAATGGACCTTTTCGGAAATAGAGCCTTGTCTCGAGGCTAGTGCTGTATTTCAAGTGGGAATGGTTATTTTGGCCTCTTTCCCTCCTAAATGTCCAAAAACATCGAATTTTAAACGCTTTTTGTACTTATGGGAATTTCATCAATGTTATTAAAAATGAGGCTTGTACTGTAACAAAATAGAACAACTTTTATATCCGAAAAGATCCATTCCCCCGTTAAGCATTTTGACACCTATTCTTCGTCCATCCCCCTGTTTTTTCTATGAACTATGGAGCAATCCTCCCTAAAATGTTAATGATTTCCCCAGAACAGGCACGAAGAAGCATGGCCTAGTGGTTAAGAACCTCAAAGTTTAGTTCAAGCATAAAAATCATTCTTAGTATTTCGAGCTGCCTTCACAGAAAGTTTTGTAAGGCTGCACCACATGCTAGACATAAATATCAAAGACATTGCCATCAAAGACAATGGCTCTTATGTGATTCATAAACGAACAACAGTCGAACAATTGTGTACTAGGTCGATTATTCATAATCATTTCGGGTAAAAAAACTTTTGGCCCGAAAAACTTAAACTGAGTCGGTCTGAAACTGTTCTCAAAAGAAAGGACCAAATAATTTTGGGACCGAATTCTGAACGTTTTGGGACCGAATTTGGAAAACATTGGGGGTGGGGGTGAGTCCAAGGTAGGGACATTTTTTTCGGGCCACTTGGTATGATTTTTGTTCTTGTTTATAACATTTTAATTTAAGGCCCAAACATGTTAACTTGTACTGCAGTGTTGAATTATATATATATTGAACTGTATATTTTATCTATGTTTTACAGAATTTAGATGTTGTACGACAAGCAACCCATGAATTGCGACAAAGTCAGAAACTCGAGAAACTGCTTCTGGTATGATAATATTTTCTAACAGTCGCTTTATGATCTCTGTTGGTTGATAATTACTTTGATTCAATAGTAGTTTTCTAAAGCTTACATTTTGATTCTTACTCTTTTTAAAATAACGTATTAATTTTGGCTGTGATGCAAGTAAATAAACAAAATATAATATGACGGGATTAATACAAATTTCAAAAAATGGAATAAATGAGGAGCTCGCTTATTAGCAAAGCTAAACAAGTAGGGGCATCATTACTGGGAGTGTCATCACCCCAATAATTATCACTCAGGTAAACATTTGGGGATTGGGACATCAATTTGGGAAACAAATCAAAATAGATAATCCCTAGATTATTTAACTGAACTCAATTTTGTTGGTATGCTACATGAACCAGACCAAATTTTTTTATCAATGTTTTGCTCTTTTTTATTTCAGTACATTTTGTCAGTTGGACGAATTATGAACAATAGTTCCACACAAGCTTTCAACATCGAATTTTTGTCAACTGTAAGTGTTTTTTGCTCTCTGCACAGCATAAGACAAATTTTTTTATTTTATTTTCCTGGAAGTGTGCTTCTCCTCCAGTCCTTTAGGTCCTCGCATTTCAAATCGAATAGACCGGCAGCAAAACATTGTCCTTAGGCCAACTAACAAAATGTCCTTCAGTCCTGAGGCCAACAACAGACACGGAGTTTTCGTTTGAGTTAGATTGGGAGGCGGAATGTTGTTGTTGGCCTAAAAGACTTGAAGGGAACATAAAATATTTAGTTGCCGGTTTATTCAATTCCAAATTTGAAGGCCAAAAAGACTGAAGGCAAAACATGACATATTAGTTTGATTGAGTAAAATCATACTTTCAAACAATCCGGGGTGTCCACACGCCCCATGCTTGGATATGCCGACTTTTTCGTTTGTTGTGTAACGAGGCTTACGGATTTTAGCATTGTTGATGATCATGAGCCCTATTGATCAAGTGATATTCTAAATCTCTAAAAGAACACAAGAAAACAGGGACTAATTCAATAAGTCAAATAAAATCTCTCTGCTGTTCTGCACTGGGTTCCAGAACTCAAAATTGAGTTCACAATATTAAAAAAAAACTTTGTATAAAGTCGCAATGTCCAATGTCTAAGTGCTCTAAATTTTAAATTTAAGTTTCTTTATTGGGCCGCTTGAGAAGTTTAAAGAAATAATTAGCCTAAGCCTTATGTTAACTGTTTACGAGGACCATGTCAGAAAATAAACAACGCATTGTATTGTTTTTGTTGACACTTAACATTGCCTCTTGTTTTGCGTTTTTTTTTCAAAGTCAGCGTTAACTTAAATGTTGTTGTTCAGGCGCTTTCAAGGAGCAATTTGTTCTATTTTTATAACAATGAAAGATTAAAAAAGAAACACGGTATCAAACAACACAATCACACATTAATCTACTGTTGAGGTGGAGGCAATAAACATAACGTTATTTAGT
>JAYJMH010031066.1:0-17061 GCA_036873815.1 Phacellophora camtschatica
CAAAACCCGATTCATTTTAAAAGTTTCTGTAAACCTTAGACAAGAGATTAGACCGGTGAACTGGCCACGTTATTCAGGTCCCAAAACTAATAACGCCAGTTCAGATGCCCTTTATTTTAATCAACAGAAACAAAGGTTAGAAACATCATCACAGTTGTTTCAAAAATGGATCTTGCCTCAGACATTATTAATTTTGAGAATCAAATAAAGTGACTTCCAATTAATATTTCACTAGAGGGTTCGAGGAAATCTATTGATATTTCATAACATGACTTCCTAACGTCATAATAGGGATTAACAAGTAATTAGAGTTTGTTTGCCGAATGCCTGATTCCGCCTGAAGCAATATCATACATTAGTCTTATTATTCCCGTTGGCCCTCAATGGTCGCTGCAGTTCCAGTGAGAATAGAATTTTTTTGAAATGTTTTTTCTTGCTTTTTAATTTTTATGCTTGAAAATAAAACAATTTCTTGAAAAAAATCTGCTATTAGACTAATATCGTTAATACCACTGCCCGCCGCCCCTGGGCTGCTAAAATAACAGCACTCCGTATATTCGAACACTTTATTCTGGACAGGATGCCTCCTGGTGATAAAGATATGAAAATTAAGTTTGGATTTGATGGGAGTGGGAACCATTCGATATTTAACCAACAAAATAATGCATTAACCAACAATATCATTTTAACTATGTTTTGTTCCTTATCATTAGAGGAAGAAACAGGTGCACCCCTTTGGGAACAGCCATCACCAAATGAACCACTTACACATCGATATGTCTGTATTCAAATGGGAAAATTGACCGGTCTGTATTCAAATGACTCCCTTCAGTCAATGAACTTATTTATTGAGGACATAGAACGTCTTAAAATAGATTGGTTCCTATTCGTAAAGGGTGAACAAGCCACCATCCAATGCTATACATTGCATATGAAAGCAGCACACTTATATCTAGATGTGGGCGTTGCCTATTGTGATTTGTGCATTTGCTCCAAGGAACAGTGTTTAGATGTTGAGAGTATTGAAGGTGGATTTGAAATGAATAGAGACATTGAAACATTCCATAATATATTTAATGACCTTGTGCAAGAGGATGGCAGCATACTGAGAAAAATGAGGACACTATGCTACTACAACTGGTCAGATGAACAAACCTATGCCAACAAGCAGTGATGCTCAGTTTGTCCAAGTTTTACACGCTATTACGTACTTTTAATCATTTTATGAAAGGAGTTCTGCATGTTACAGGAGGTTTTTACGACAGGTCCGAGTTGCCAACCAATATCAGGAGCCAATTCCTAAAGCAAGCAAAACTTTAGATTTGGAGGGCAATCTTTGACCACACTGGAATAAAATGGGACTATCCAGATGCTACTGGCAAAGGGGGCACCACTACCACTGGTAATTTTGCACGTGAACTATTACATAAAACAGCAAAACGAGCATTTATTATAGAGGAGCTTCCATTGCATGAACAAAAAAAGCTCCAAAACTTTGGCAGTATGCTTTATAGTTCGAGTAATGTGTTCAAAAAGGGTACAAACGTATATGTACCAACTTATATTAACATTTAATAAAAGAGTTTCCGCGAGTAACAAATAAACATGGAGACTGCCTTGGTTAGTCTAGACTTGAAGGAAACAATTTTGCAGTCAATCCGTACAGATTTGTCCAGAAAGAACTCTCAAAGCTCAAAAATTGAGGATACCCTTCATAGAATGTGGATATCTTCTGATCCTCAGGTTAATTGTAAACGCTATTATTCAAAACCATTATGAAAATATTGTATGGAAAGAGAGCATTCAACTGGCTATTGCAAAAAGGAATAAGTGCAAGAGGCAGTATTGGCAGAAGATTATACAGTATGCTTCTACAGGGTGCTCCTACACTATTGTACCATCTTTATATTTCTCAAGAAATAGCCAACAATGTGTTTTTGACCCAAGATGCCCAAGTAAGGAAATTTGGTTCTAGACCCTTGAAATTTGGAAATATTTGCATTTTTTTGTATTGCAATGTCCGTTCTGCTGATACCCTTCGAAAAAGGTATTGTCCACTACTCTAACATAATTATTACTCAAGTTATCACCAAATGTCCTTCAAATTGGTGTTTTGGTCCACTGTGACAGGAGGACGAATTTGTTTAAAAAGAAATATAGAGAATAATTACCTGTCTTTGGTTCAGAAAACAATGCTCAATACTGTGTAAATAGAGCGAAACATAACTGCAGTAAAAACAAATAAAGTATTTTGACTTCGTGTTTCATGCCGATGCAATCGTCATACAGCAAAGATTAACTATAAAATGAAATTTATAAAATCTTTAATGAATAAAAAAAAAAAAGTACTATTTGATTACCATTTCAAGTCTTCGGCATTATACGCACAACCAGAAAAATATGTCACTACTTCAATATTCCTTTTTCGCAAAGCAACATTGCATCAGAAACGATCTTAGATAGTGGTGACAAGTTGCTGTTTCGCTGCTTGGGTCAATGTACTGGGAGCAATATTCCAGTGCAGAGCACATTCTTGGCTAGTTTTGCAACTTAAATTCTGAGCTTAGGGGTCCAAGCTGCTGTTCAGATGATCGTAATTTCTGTAAGGCCCAGAGGACCTTTATTATGGTGCCCGTCGTACCAAATTATGACATATCACTATCAGCAATGTTTTTAACAGTAATTGAAAATGCCTGGCCTGCTAAATATATGTGCAACAGGGCTTAGAATAAAGTAAGAACTTAGGTAAAAAAGTTAAAACTTAAAGAGCAAATGTGTCAGATTACAGATACATTTATTATATTGATGAAGACAAAATCGTATATATATATATCACTTACATCACTTTGGAAAGGATTAGCCATTAACCGGAAAAATATGGGAAATTGCACACTATGTGAAAATAATTATATAATAAAACTAGCATTTCAACATAAATTAATCCATTGGAGTGCACGTGTGTATGAATGTGAGCAATGAAAAGCAATTTCCCATATTTTCTGATATAATTTTAATTTAATTTATCAAAGGCACAGTAAGGTTTCTTTCTTTTCATAGACAAAACTTTTTGCGTTTCAGTTCTGGTACCATAGTTTACTGCAGGATCACTTCTTTTAGCTTTCACTCAAATTTTGACCTCTATTCGATGCTCGTAACTACATAAATGTTCAACAAATTTCACTGGGAAATATATCAAAATTTAAGTTAGGACCTTCAAAATCAAAAAACAAATTCGGAGCTTGTTATTATTGTTTATGGAGATATCATAATGATGATGATGTGCGATTTTATTTAATATTTAGATGAACAAAACTGCACTACGTTTTAGATGAAGGAACATATGGTCATTTGGGATTGAATAAACGAAAAGCTTACAACTTTTTCCACGCTGATTGAAACAACTTCATTAGGTCGTCCCTGTTTGCTGCCAGAGTTTTCATTGTTGAAAATGTCTCGATTTTCTGGATCTATTTCAGAAAAATACAGTTTTTTAATAAGTGTTGTTTTCAATTAATAAAGCAATTTTATTGAAAACAGCATCCATTAAAATTCCAACAAATTTGAGTTTTAAAAATCTTCCAATATTTCTTGTCATTCGCAGATAATCCGTGCAGCCTTCCTTGTTTTTACCCACACATCCGCTACATTAAAAAACATTCATATGGCATCTTGATTAATACATATCCAGCTTGTTTGTTTAATCAAAAAACAATTTTGTAGCAATGAAAACAGAATCAAGGGATTTGATTTTATAAGAAAAATAGAAGCAATCATCTGTGATATGGAGCAAGAAGATTTTTATTGTTGATGTTTGGATAGCATAAAATAGGGTGAAAATTCCCAGTCGATCGGGCAGTCTGCAAAAAAAAATACTAACCTCAAATTCTAGTCCTAAATTGGCCCATTTTCCTTTATAATACTTAATTTTGTACTTTTGAAGGTTGTTTGCTAAATTTGATATATTTTGAGAAATATCTGACAAGAAAGTTCTTTCAAGACTCTTGGTCTCGACTGATCTGGGCCTCCCGCTTTGTGAGGTTTCCATTATTTATTTAGTAAGTTCGTTACTCCTGTGATCTTCCTGTATACCCAGGGTTGTCGATTCTTAGTACTTGTTGTTCTATGTGGAATGTATTTCAGAATACTTCTTTCTAGCTCATTTGCAAAATTTGTCCAAAGAATAAACGCAACATCTGTTATATCTGAACTAATTAAAAAATGTTATGAGAATGCATGCAGATGTTCTTTTAGTTTATCCCAATCTGTATTTTTGTATAAGCACTTTCCTTGGCTTTCACCTGTTAATTATGGGTTTGAGATCTATCTCTGCTTGCACAATGTCATGATAACTCAGACCTGGAATTATTTGGCCTGACTGGACCATGAAGTGATTGTTGGTTTTAAACAAGTCCAAGGTATTTTCAAGACTTGGTGGTTCAATAACAAGTTGCGTAAGGGCATGGTCATCAAGTAGATCTACAAATTTGTAAGTGATTGTTAGGTATTTTCAGTTTTATTTTAGTGCCTTTAGGTGCCATCAATGAACAATTTATCTCAGTAATGTATTGCAGGACAACATAACTGACTAAAGAAAAGAAATGCAAGATATGGCTTTTTACAACCAGATCAGTCGACAATATACCACCGTCAAAAGATGCTCTTACTCAGCACACCAAAAGTGCTGCATATCAAGCAGTGTAAGGTTTATTTACATTTGCTAGCAGTGTGACATGACAAGATTGTCTATAAGATATCTTGTTTGGACAAAATTATATATTTTATCAACAGTTATTCAGACAGTCGTGAAGCCTTATACAATTCTAATTTCATGAAACTGTGCCCCATTTCACATTTACAAATTAAACCTGCTTAAACTGAACCAGGTTATCAAATGTTGCATTCTAATAGGTCGATTCAACAAATCAGATCCATTTTACTGGTTGAAATTTAACCTGGTTTAGATAAAGCTGGTTTCACTGTCTATTGGTAAGTTGTTACTTCCTCAAATTCAAGGTATGTTTGGGCACAATTGTTGGAGAGACTTTACAGCATTTACCTGATCCAACAAACTGGTGATGGGAGGAGACTGAAAATGGGTACGAGTCATTGTGGATTACACAGCCAGAAGCTTCGAAGGCCTTTCAATTATTGAAAAATCAATCAAACTACCATGCACCAAACTTTGCAAATGTGGTGGACAATGTTAAAATTAAACTTATTAATCCTATGGTTTCCTATGATTTAAATTGATCCTATGATTTCTTTGATCAATGCGCACTTTATGATATTTGGATACATTTTTCAATTTGATTCAATCAGATTCCTCATCATAAGTTGTGAAATTGTCCCAAGTTTTGAAATTTACTTTCGTAATTCGCAAAAGTAGACAAGACACTAAAAGAGACAGGGACCAAGTTATTTATTACATATTGTTTGCCAAAGAAGGCCAGAGACAAAGAATCACCTCCATTCTATAAATAGCTTTGAGATAATTTTTCGGCTTGTGTCTCGTCGGAATCGTTTTCAGCAGGTAAGATTGAGTATTTATGCCAAATTTCATGCTTGTGTTATGAAATGCATGATTGTGTTTTATTTTGACACTACAATACTGCACTATCATTGCCATCTAGTTTTCAGTAAAATCACTATAAGGTAGATGTCAAGCTAGTTAAAACAATAAGAATGTATACATTACAACTTATTAAAACTATAAGAATATCAAGCTTGGTCCGAGAGAGACGCATCCAATTTGTCAGGCATTGTTCTTGAGTCGCGGCAGAAATGGTTTCATCTTTTTTTGGAGGCATGCATCATCACATAAACGGTCTCGGAAGCTCACTTTTCCAGGCATCATATGTAGAGACACCCCCATGCACCAGGAAGACCTACTGACAGCAATGACGGATAGGGTGTTCTGGAAATATGTAGTGAATTCTATCTCGGCAGAGGCCGCAAGATGATGGTGATGATAAGAAAGATTAGTTTTCTTACATGCGTTTCATGCACGATGCACCCTTTCTATATTGAAAGTTATTCTAATTTTAGAAATTTGTTACGGATTCGATGTCTTGGAACGATAGGAGTCTCTTACTGTACCCTTTGCTGTTATATGCACACAATTTCCAACAGGGATTAGAAATACATCTTCATAATGTATTGTAATATATAAAGATTAAATATGATTTGTATTTTTTGATGTGTACTAGCATTGACGAAAAATGCCCGCATCCAAACGAGCCTGGAAAAGTGACAAATAATCAGCTGATCCTTTGGCTTTTTGTTTTGTTGTATTTTTCTCACAGTCATTTGGCACATAATTGTAGAAGTTTGATCAATGAATTGAACTGTCTGGAAAATCAAGGCTTTTGATTTGGAATTTGGTCTGAACATCACACACACAAAAGCCAATACCAAAGGTTATTTGTTAAGTTGCTTTGTTTTCTGGAAAGATTTCGTAATGAAGGTCGGTTTCAACACAGAAATAACAGACAAGACGGTTAAAATGACAAAGTCTTACAAAAAGAAACTAAACTTAGTTTGTAAACTATTTTAATTAAAAACGTTTTTCAGTTTCAAATGTGCCCACATATATCTTTTAGTTTCAAATGTGAATATACAAACAATTTTTTAGTTTCAAATGTGAATTGACAAATGGCAAGTTTTGATTTACGTTTAAAATTAATATTTACTTACTCCTTTTATAAGAATCTCTTAGTCAGAAATTCTGAAGATTAAATAAAAGCAGCAACAGAGCTATTTGTTTTTTTTTCATTTTTTCTCATGCAAAGCACAAAAATTACATGCCCTAGGTTAAACAAAAGGCCAAAAAATAATAAAATGCATTTCTTAAGTGCAATTAATTTTAAAACAGATAAATATTATTTAAATAAATATGAATAATTCCAACTGATTGTTCATTAAATTGTTGGAATTAACATAGACTTGTAAGTAAATGCTTACTTGACCTTATACCTGTTCTTTTTTTAAAATATACCCAACCAAATATTTTATACAAGACTTTTTCATGTTTTAAAATGTAAGAACGTTTTTATAGAAAATGGGAAACCTGTTCATGAACACTGACTGAAAAATACAAAAAAAAATCTTAAATAAAAGGTATTCTAATGATTGTTATTTGTGTTCCTGGCTCGAGGAGGAGCATAATTTATAAAAAATTGAGCGAAAAGAAACCATCTGGATAAAAGCAAGTTGAAAGTGTTAAAAAATACAGTGTGTTTATTAAACATTATTTTTTTTAAATGTTTTTGTGTTTTATCTCGTTTGATATTTCTAACCAAATTACTTCATTACTTCAAATTACTTCAAATTGATATTTCTAACCAAATTACTTGATCATTAGTATTGGCAAAATGAAAAACTTTGTATAATTTTAAAGCGTTTTTAAAATATTTTTCTATGATATTCAGTTTTTGTTTCTATGTTTAGAAAAGCATAGCCTGCAGTGTTTTAAGATTTGTCATGTTTTTGGTTTTTGTAATTTGCTTTTTATGTAATAGACATTACAAAACATGGACACTAGAAGCAGTCAAAAAGCCAAACTGGTGACCAGGCAATGTTTTGTTCAGGAGTCCTAACATTCGAGACCCACCCATGACAACCAGTGAAATGGACGAAGTCCTAGAAAATTGTATTTCATTTGTGAGAGCAATTGTAATTTAGGATGCAAATAGTGACAGTGCTGCTAAAATCATCATGATCACGGTGCAACTATGAATGAAAGTGATGGGAGTGACATTGTAGAAGACAATCAAAATAATGTAAGTAGAAATGATGGAAGTATTGTTCATTGTGGTGATGGTGAAGTTGAAGATGGCGATGTTGTAAATGAGGGCCAAGGTAGTGAAACAGGTGAAGACGTTGTAATTGTAAAAACAAGTGTTAATAATGTTAATGAAAAGGAAAAAGGGGCACATTTTCAACAATGTACCGGCATCATTGAGTGGAACTGTTGTTTGTTGTGCAGAATAGAGCTGTTGCGTCATTTTGGATGAGATTGATTTGCTGGCTAGGTCAAAATACGAGATATTGCGTTGTGGTTTTTTGTGGGTGTCAGTTTCATGTGTCCTGTGTTTTGGGTGAGCAGTGGGATTGTGGTCGCAGAGTATCTTTTGAGAAATTGAAAAGGTGTTCTATTATCTCTTTTGACTTCATCTTCTGAATTCGCGTGAAATTTCCTTTAAAATAACAAATATTTCCAAACATTTGGTTTCTCAATTTCTCATTCACTTTGTG
This sequence comes from Phacellophora camtschatica, assembly GCA_036873815.1. NCBI lineage: Eukaryota > Metazoa > Cnidaria > Scyphozoa > Semaeostomeae > Ulmaridae > Phacellophora > Phacellophora camtschatica. The sequence goes on from JAYJMH010031066.1 coordinate 8,254, forward strand.
ATTTTACTTTGTTTCGTCATTTTATGGTATTTACAATTTTAAGTTTATGTTTCAGCAATAGAAAGATGCAATGTGGTCTACATTCTGACAAACATGAAACTTGTTATTTGGGATATTTTGTAGTTTAAAATTTTTTTTCAGGATTAACGTTTTTAGGGACAAAGAAGATATGTGCAATATATTTCGATGCTGGGGAAAGGAACTTACAGTACATTTTATGAGCCTATTAATGTCGACAATGAGAATACTGGTGTGTATAGCGGCAGCACATACTTCTGGTAATAAGCATGTCCATGCATGAAATAGCTGCAAAAGTTTGTTTTTGTTTTATTAGTCACAGTTGACGTCATGATATTAAAGTAACTTTGCAAGAGTTTTATTTGTATTAGTTATAAAAGTTGCTAAAGTGGTTCGGTGAAAACATTACTTATATATTCATTATTTTTGTAATGGTATATGTATTTGTCACAAATAAAAATTGTATGCAATGTGGAATCTGGGAGAGAAAAAATTCAGAGTATAATATTTTATCGTTTTCGGTCAGGGGATATATGTCTATATTTAAGGGCTAGAAACGTTTTTCAATATATTTTGTTGACAATTAATATTTCGTTATCAATGTTTCTTTGATTGATATCTTTTTAAAATTCGACAGGCAATTACTTAATTATTCGGTACACAACAATATTTGGCAATCGACTTTTGGTTTCACCATTGCAAGCTTTTATGATATTATTGTATGAGATTATAGACTTAATCTCAACTCTTAACAAACTCCAATCACAGGTGATCTGACTTTCTGGATTTTTTTAGTTCAATATACTTTTTGGCATAGAAACCAATTTAGTATTTTTTTAAAGAGTTTCTGCTCACTACCTTTGTGTGATTGGTGTCAGAATTTGTTCTTTGTGTTTCATATAATTTTCCATGCAAAAGTATATTTTTAGTAGAAAGTATATTTTTAGAAATAAATTAGAAGCGACTGTGATGTCCAATTTGTGTCTTATTCGCGTTTTCCCAAATGTGCAATATCTTTGAAACAATAGACCTATTTCACAATGGCGTATTTGTGGATTGAAAACCAGCCGCCAAATTGATAACGAGAAAATAGATGTTCCGATCATCTGAACATCTCTTTTTACAACATAAACAAATGCATATTTTCAGATTTTCACTTCTTTTTATCGTAAAACTTCAAAACAAAGATGAGCAAGAAGAAACAAGAAAGTGCCAGTGATAATAACAAGAAAAATAAGTGTTCTCTTAGCCAACAACATGCACCATTTAGTTTTAAAAATACTTTTTTCAAAATGGATGGAACGCAAAGTGGCCTACATTTTTGTTGGTTCCCGCAAAAAAATTCTGAAAATTTTCATTGCTGTAGTTTCTTGAAAAGAGTGGATGGAATGGTTGCTTTCAAGGTGTCGATTTCTACTTTCCTGTGTGAAAACAATTTGCTAAAGGAGACACCCAATCCATTAATCTCTCTGATGTTGTTCCAATTTGAAATCTTTTTTCAAGATCTGGTGTGTTTCGTACTACAGAAGAAACTGCGCAAATCTCCTATCAGTTTATGTTAAATGAATATAAATGAATATAAATGAATGTAATTAATATAAATTAAAATAAATTAATATCAATTAATATAAAGTAATATGAATTAATTTAAATTAATATAAATTATTATTAATGCATATAAATCTGTTAAATGAGTGAAAATAAAAAATCAGTCTCCCATTTACATGAACATTAACTTCCCACTTTTGATTTTTCTCCAGGTGTTCAAGCATTCTTTGTTTCTGTTGGTAATTATTTTTCTTCTTCAGAGATTGACATTTCTACCCCTGGGGTCCAGACAGAGTCTCTGAGAAAGGATTAGAGAAAAACAGAAACTTTCTTACCGGGAAAAAATGTTTCAAAGCCAGATCGAATACACACTCTTTCCCATTTAGAAGAATTTGTTATATGGTTTTAATATGATTGAAATTGGTTTACTTGTTTCGGATTTGGTTGATCGATTTCGAATTCCATCTGGGCATTTTTCTAAAGTCTTCACTTCATGGATTTATTTCTTATCTCATTAACTTCTGAATTTGATTCCTTTTCCTTCCCAAGAATTTGTAAGGAAAAATAGTATGCCTACACACTTCAAAGACTATCCAACAATAGTCATAATTCATGGCACAGAAATGTTTACAGAAATTCCATCTTCCATGAAGTCCCTGTCGAAAACATGGTCTGAGTACCACCACATACCACATATATAATTCTTAGCTGTAGTATTTTCTTTGCTTGAAGATGGTGATAATGTCAAGGCTTTGGCATACAAGATATTTTGCCAACTACTGTTACGTTAAATATCCCACCCTCCAAAGGCAAAAAAGATCAATTGATGCCAACAGAAAGCAAAGAAACAGCCTGCATCGTTTCTGTTTGCATTCATGCGGAGAGAGCAATAGGAAGAATTAAAAACACATTCGAAAACACAATATCACATTCTTGATAGAGTTCAACCATTGACATTGTATCCAATTTCTAATCAACTATTTACAGTATGCTGTCTCTTAAGAACTTTTTTGTCATTGTTAGTAACATCTCATATTGAGAACAAGGAAACACTCTTTTTATACAAACACATAACACATAACACTCTTTTTATACAAACAAAATAAAGGAAAAATCAGCAATATGGTCCTTGGGGGCCTTATGTCATGTCACATATCACTATACAAGTTATTGGAGGCGTTTTCAATTCAAGTATCTTATATAATGCAAAACATTCAACAATGTATGGCAGCTTCTAAAAAAATTAAAGTTACAACAGGTAGAAAAAAATAAAAAGTGTAACAAACAGAAAGTAACAATGAAACAAAATATAGCGGCCAAATATGTGCACAGTTTGCCAAGGTCTTTTATGCTAATGTGAAATTTGTTTTTAACTTTTTTACTTAACCTTCCATCCATATACATCTTTTCTGTACTTTGGGGCTTTGGTGATGAAAAATAAAATAACAGCCTTTATAATTTGATCATTAGTATTTGTCATACTTCACAAAAATTGTGTGATCCAACTCTGCCAAGTTTTAACAGGAGGGTTTCTAAAGCTATGCATGCAAAACAATTCAAAAAGCTTTTTCATCTCATATTGAGTTTGATATAGGTTTCTAACCCTTTTCTTGTGCTTTGCAGTCTCTATCATTAATAGTTACATCTAAATTTATATATAATTTTAATTTACTTTAAACTTTTTGACAATTTCTTGCAAGGTTTCCTCCACGTAAATCCGATCCCCAACAAGGAAGATGTCGACAATGCTTGTTGTTGAAAATGCTTCGTGGGTTAAAAGTATTTCAATAGAAGAAAGACCGTAAAAGGAAGAAGTTACTCTTTGGTCTTTGTCTTTTCCCTGCAAAACACTGCGTATTAAGATTAAGCACAGATAATGAAATCAGCCTTTACAGTACACGTTGTCTTGTTTCTCTCCCAGTAAACATTTGAGTATTTCCTTTAATTCTTTCACTGGAAAGTCCCCCCAAGTCTTTCAAACAAGTAACAGTCTTTTGTCCAGGCAATATGAACTTAAAGTCCTCGATAAAATGAAAAATAACGAAGAATAGGTTCACATGCAAAACTGTATTTGTTTATGTAGCCAAGAAAATTTGGAACATCTTTTTTTTCATCTTAGATTTCGTGCCTTGTTTTCAATCGCCAAAATACATGATTGTGAAATAGGTCTACTGTATCTTGGAATTATGTACAGAAGGTTTGTAATGTTCGAGTATAAAAACACTCACTCGAAACTTTTACTTGACAAACTCAAAGGTGTTTTTGTTTTGGATGTAATGTATCAATTTATATTAAGACAATAGGTGTTATTCCAACTTGTTTTTTTTTTGCAATACCAGTGGCGGTCCCATGCCTGGAAGCGGCATGTTTACTCGTGTTCCCTGGAAACAAGTCATCTCGGGACTTTTGCAGGCCAGAATGTTAGATCCAATCACTAACTCACCAAAATTTGGTAATGCTATTTACCAAGTTTTTATACCGCTTTTCAGAACATTTGTTAATTTTTTTCCGGTATTTTGGAAACTATTGCTACAACTTAATTTGTTTAGCTCCTGGCCATAGCAACTTATTTTAACGTCTGGTAGAAAAGTTTATGAAAAAACCGTAAATAAATCACCAAAATTTGGTAACTATCTACCAAATTTTTCTGCTAATTTTAAAAAAACATTCTAAATGTGTTTTGGTATTTTACAGATTACTGCTACAATTTCATTTGTTATTTCTTGCCTATAGCAACATATTTTAATATCTGGTAGAGGAGTTTAAGGAAAAACGGTATATAAATAATCAGAATTTGGTAACTCCATGTACCAATTTTTTTATGCCGTTTTCAAAAAATGTTTAAAATATGTTTTCGTATTTTCAAAACTATTGCTACAACTTAATTTGTTTATCTCCTGACCATAGCAACGTATTCTAACGTCTTATAGAAAAGGTTTAGGGAAACCGGTATATAAATAACCAGATTATGGTAACTTATATGCCAAATTTTTTCTGACACTTTAAAAAATGTTTTAAAATGTGTTTTAGTATTTTGGAAACTATTGCTACAACTCAATTTGCTTATCTCCTGGCCATAGCAACATATTTTAATGCCTGGTAGGGTTTTAAGGAAAATTGGTATCTTAATGACCGAAATTTGGTAACTTAACTTTGGTCAGATCGTAAATACTTGACAGTGACTATTTACTAAACTGGAATGAATAAGCTTTGCTTGCATAGTTTGAAATATTTGTTTGCTTGGCAACAAGATTTTTGAATCAACTTCAAAAATGTACCAAAGTTAAATTTCTAGATAGTAATAGGCGGGTGTATTTTTAACACTCCACAACAGTACAAAATCATGTTTTTGCTGTATTAAAAAGTTTTATCCACATGTTACGAATTTTGATAATGTGTGCTGTAGAGTTTGCAAAAACAGTTACCATAATAACTTAACATTATCAGAAATAAACCTTGATATGGCAAGCAAACAATAGCATTATGTTGCATCAATGGTTTTCGAAATGTTAAAAGCAGTAAGAACATTTTGCCAATGTAAAATTACTAAATATTTACTTGTTAATACATAATTTTTCCATTAAATTTTCTAAAATGTTTAAAATATTTTGTTATACCTAAAAAACAATTAACTAAATTGTTGGAACAAATTTCAAATATATTAAAAACATTTTCAGATAAAGCGGTATATACAAATTCTGGTAACTTATTTACCGTTTTTTCTTAAACTTTTCTACCAGATGTTAAAATATGTTGCTGTGGCCAGGAGATAAACAAATTAAGTTGTAGCAATAGTTTCAAAAGTACCAAAAATATTTTAATATATTTTCTGAAAAAGAGGTATCAAAATTGGGTATAAGCATTACTAAATTTTGGTTATTTATATACTGTTTCCTTAATTTTTTTTATTAGCCCTCATGTACCATAAAAAAACAGCTTTAATTATTATTTTATTATGGCAGTAATATTTTCAAAGTTATAATTGTTTGTCACTCGGTTCTGATGTTACCCATACCCATGCTCTTAAGGTTTTAGAAACTCCTCTTCAAACTTTGTAGAAATAGCACTTCCCCTCATAATTTTGCTGTGTACCTAAACCCAGGATGGCATTGGTATCTTGCAATACATTTTGACTGTGAATTTTATGGTTTCATTTCAAAGTGTAGGAACAAAGAAAATGGTATTGCAAAAAAGAACAAATTGGAATAACACCTACTGCCTTAATATGAATCGATACATCACATTAAAAACAAAAAAACATCTCAGTTTCTTAAGTAAAAGTTTCCAATTAGTGCTTTTATTCCAAGTAACTTGAACGTGACAAACCTCCTGCAAATAACTCAGAGAAAAACACAAATAAAGACACAAATTGAGCATCACGGTCGCTCATTTATTTCTACTAAAAATATACTTTGACATGGAAAATATTATGAAACGCAAACAAAATGTGTGAGCAAACTTGGACACCAATCACACAAAGGTAACGAGCACAAACTCTTCATCAAAGGACTAGATTGGTTCCCATGTCAAAAAGTATAATAAACCAAAAAAATCCAGAGAGTCAACACAGGGGACTGGTAATTAGAAATATAATTTACAACATTAATACTGAAGTACATATTTAAATAATCCGCTGAATTAATTTTACAATGTAGAAATGAGCTGCTAGACCCATACAAAAAACATTTAAAAATTTGACAAACCTGACCGAAAAGATGTAAAAAAATTTATGTAGTAATGTAATGTTTTATGTGCAATAATTTCTGGTATTGGTTTACTGTTTTGACAGTTAAGAATTAAACAAAATCTCAAGTTTAGTGAATAATACTTGTCCTTTGCCCTTGTGATTTATAATTTCAATTAGCAAGAAATATAAGTTATCAATAAATCACATTTTGTAGTCTTTAGTTTATGGCATGTCAATGAAAATATTTAATTGCTTATGCTGTAAATGATACGAAAGATCCATTGCCCAATGAAAGAAAAACTGTCTTGATTTAAACATTCAAAAATTCAATAGTCTATGATGTGGCTTTCACCCTCTTTTTCACAAACCAAAAAATGAGGTTTACATGATTGGCAAAGTTTGTGGGGCTCATTTAGCTCAATTTACCTTTCACAGTTTTCAATTTGGAATTTCGTTGTCCATTAACTTGTGAATCGACAGAATCATATTGGGAATAATGCATGATATTGTAGCTTTATGTACATGCTGTATAAAAAAAATAACAGAGAAATATCATCCAGCAATAAGATACAGTTTTAGAATAAAATGAAACACGGGTAAGCTTCTGTGAAATTGTTGTCAACGATTTTAGTATGAAGTCATCACTAAGAATGAATGGTAAAATCTGTTGAATATAGTGATAAAAAATAAATAATATAAAACAAAAAGATTTTATTAGAGAAATAATCTAAAAAAAAATTTAAAAAAATTACATAAATCTTTGCAAAGCAGTAATAATCTATAAATGCAAAATTTTATCAAGATATAACATTTCACTGCAGCAAACACAAATGCCGAATATGGTAAAAAAGAAAATATAGCCAATTACCCTTGAAAATTATGTATGTTTATAAAAACATGGGTCTCGATTTAAAGAGTAGGAAACAGATTGCAGCAATTGTCGTAAATTACTGTTGCTGGGGCGTAATAAAAAATGTTATTAATTAAATGAACAGTAGCAATCAAAAATGTTAAAATAATTACGGTTTTACTGTAAAATAAAAAGAAAACAGTTGTCACGAAGGGCGACCATGCAGTAATGTGTTATTTCTTGAAATAATTCAAATTTAAATACATGATTGTGGAACAGGATGCACTGTATTTGTTAGCATAAAGTCTCAAATTTTACTCTCAAATACACCAAAAGCTGCCAGAAATTTTGCAATGTAGTGTTAAAAATAACATTCATAAACGGGGCTAAATAATATCTGCATAGCTGTGAGATTTTCTCTCTGGGCTACGCTAATTCGTGTTATTTATTTTTCAAACTAACTACGGTACAGTATAGAAATAAGCTCTCAACAAACCTCTCTCAAACCGCATTTGGAAGATTGTAAATGGCAAATTAGGCGATTCCTGCAACTCCATTAAATGAAAACAATAACAAATATCTAAAAATCATTGTAATTAGAAAATATAAACTTTGCAACAAATAAATTAAGGCGTAAATCAACAGAAACTACAATCTACACATTTATTGTAAACTAAATGCTGAGCAATTAAAGTGTAACAGAATTAATTTTCAAGTCAATTTAAAACTTTGTCACTAAACCCGCATAGATGCCTCACGGATGTATATTTTAAATCAAAAACATACCGTGTTTACAATACAAAGTTAAGATTCCAGGCATCAATGTAAGGCATCAACATGGTAGTCTTTCCTGCACTCATTTTCTCCTTTTGTTTTGTTGGTATTTGTGACATCTTTTGTATAAAACCCTTCTTTTATTAATTATTAGCCAATTTGGTATAAAAGATAACTCTTGGCCCAGGCCAACCTCGACATCACACTCAAGTTTATGAGTTTCCCTGACAAAAGCATTGCACACTTTCTGTTCCATAACACCCAAAAGCTCAGTTAGCTGTGAAGGTATACTTTCGAACGGCAATGTTATAATTAAGTTGAAAAGGACGGGAACAGTATGGTGCAGATGCTGGAGCTTAGCCGGCTCATCCCTAGCTTCTAGCGCAGATATAATATCACCAACCAAACTTAAAAAATTATCATTGGGTTGGAAGTAGGAGCAAACAGGAGAAACTGATGCCAGAGGCGGCTTGTGGCATTTTTAGTATTATTAGTCTAATAACAGTTTTTTTTAAGTAGTTAGTTAATTTTTCAAAATGTTTTTTCGAGAAGTTATTTTATCTTGATCTATGTTCTGTTGTTCATTTCGAGACAGCCCAAACTTGTCAATAGTGCCACTAATCCCTCCTATTGAAATAGATATCTCTGTTTTGAAAGATAATTAAAAGCCCTCAAATTTATGACTCGGAGTTTCATGTTATTAGAATGAGGTTCTTAATAACGGGAGGCAGCATTCTCGTTGTATTTCATCCGTGGATATGACGTATGAGCCATTGAAAAAAGATCAACTTTACATATTTCACTATTAGAATCTTCAAACCAATAATCAGTCTTCGAAGCCGGTTTAATTCACCCAGTTTTTTCCTAACACTTTAGTTTTCGCCATGAACCAACTTGTTTCAGTACGATGGGGAGTTTCTCATGTTTTTCA
>JAYJMH010031077.1:0-17059 GCA_036873815.1 Phacellophora camtschatica
CCGCCAAAAATTATGTTTTTAACAGTGTGTAGGGGGGCGTTTCCGAGCAAAAATAGGGCGTGGTCCCCAAAAAATTTCCGGCGGCAGTGGGCATGACCCCACTAATCTCGAGACTTTCGCGGGCTAGGCACGTTAAATACGATAACTCGCTCAGAACAGCGAGGTAGGTACTTAGCCTGATTATTTCAGACCCTTCTTAATCGCACTCCACCACCCTGCACAGCTCATCAGTTACTCGTGCAACAATTTAGTATGTACCGGGGGGGGGGGGGGTATTTTTTTAAATATCCCTGAGCCAGCACAAGGTTGTTGATATTGAAATTTGTTACATTGATATTAACGGTGATTATATTAATTGGTCTGTTATAACGACCCTATTAGTTTAAGTTGGTTTGAATGAGGCATATTAACACCAGGAAGGCACTAATTGATACTTAAAATATTTATTAGTTGCTTCAATACAGAAATCATGATAGGTGGTCAAAATTGAAGCAGGATTTGCAAATTTCTTTCTTCAAACAGTGCCGTCCGAAGCTGTTCCGGATTGCGGTGAGGGGCTTATTATTCTCAGAACAAATAGAGAACAAGGTTTAAATGATAAATTGTTTTAAATCACCATTGTTCTTTCTATTATTGGGAGCATCTCCACCCAGCTTCTGACTGGTACTGTCAAATGAAACTAAATGTCATCTCTACATACAGTAACATCTCCACAAATAATCAACAAAGCCAGGCAGCCCAAGAAAATTTCCCACATTTGCAAGGCTGCTGTGGAGGAGCTTTAGTTTTGATTATTTCATTTTTGCATTACGTTGATGTAAAAGACTTCAACTCATTGTTTGATTACATTGTTTGCCAAAATCTACTAGTAATCCGAGAATGGATTTCTCAAAGCAGTATTTTCGGCAGCAAAAATCCCCTAATTTTAATTTCATTGAGTATAACTCCACGATTATTGAGTAGATTTTGAGAAAATAGGTATCAAACTATCAATTGAAGCCACTTATATCAACGTCAAGCAAAAACAAAATTATCAAAACTAGAGAACTTCCACAAAAGCATTTTTGAGCTACTGCCATCCCATCTTTACTTCTTTATGATAAAGATGTGCTGATGTGATGTGCAGTAATATATTTTCAACAATATGAAATATTGTGTACATGCTGGCAAAATTCATGATAATAGATGCTGAAGAAAAGGGAAGATTGTAAAACAAACAAATTCAGGACTGCCACATGACCACACAGTATTTGTGATCCTCAAAAATAAGTTTCAAAAGCTTCGCAATTGAATAATATTTTAACAAAGAGTGCCAATATCTTTGACTTACCAAGTTAGTAAAAATATAAGGGACATTTGCTGGTCTACATGTTTTAAGATAAAACAAATTCAATTTCAAGTTTCTAAGAATTCCCAAAAAAGTTTTGACTAAAATCTACCACTTCCATCTGCGCCTCTGTAACAGGTTCTACAGTAATTAGATTCATCGCCTAACAAAATCAGCTAAGTAAATATCCCTATCGCAGTGCCACCATTTTAGTTTGTTTAGTTTTCAGCTGACAAATATATTTGAAATTCAACACATGCAATTTAAAACTAAAAAACAAAAAATTGAAACAAAAAGTAACAGCTCCAGGATATATTTACTATACTGTTATGATAAAGAATTTAATTAAAAAGAAATACAATTTTACAAAATAATTAAAGTCAAGATTAATAAAGGAAAATGTAACAGCATGAAGAATTTATCAAGGAGGAGTTCTCTAAGTAGGTAAACTAATGAGAAAAGAGCCCCCCTATCCTAATTAATGATCTTTGATTGAAATAAGGATAACAACGTCTTAGTGTTTTGTGAAATCATTACATGACGTTTTTTAGATAGATTTTCAGCTGATATTAAATGAAAATGAAACAGGTTTATAGCCAATCAATCATAAGTAAATCATGTAGGATTAATTACCTTAAATATGTCAAAACAAACAGGTTTTATGGCTTCCCAGATTGAAGTAGAAGATGGCATCCCTGAATACTTAATATTACTATCAATCAATCAAAGTAAGTCAAGGCTTGATAAGGTAAAAAACAAATAAGGAAAACCAATGAAAACTCACCCCCATCAGACTTTAACCTTTTCACCACAAGGCAAGACTCGGCAATTGAAGCCTTCTCTAGATCCATAGCAGACAAGGAAAAGTCCCACCTCTGACCTGATGAATCAGTGCAAACCATACAATAGGATAGCTCTGTTGTCAATTTTCCAGACAAACCTTGCCATAAAAAGTTCATGTGACTGTCAATGAGTTTCTTGCTAAGATCAGAATCAATCATATCATCCCAATGAACTTTCTTAGAAATTGTCATCAGAGAATCGGTGGTCGGTGATTGTGGAAATGACAATGACTTTAGCCCATTTATTGCTTTGCCGTTTTTTGCATTGTCATCATTAAAAGTAGATTTAAGTTTATTCACTCTTACACCATTGCTTTGAAGTAGCCTTGTTTGCATTCTCAAAAAATCACCAAGAATATCCAAAATTAAAGGCTCCTCTTGGCAGCCTAATTGCCAAAATTCTTGAAAAAACTTGTTTCGAATTTTCTTTATTTTTGTGGCTAAATTCTTTTTTGAATAAGACAATTTGTCTGCATTTTGTAGCTCTACAGACAAGCTGCCAGGCAGTGTGTTCTCATGCACAAAATTATACTTCTCTTGCAACTTAAAATATTTTTCCTGTTCCCCAAAAAACAGCTGATAAAAAGTGCTGGCAACATCCAAAGTGACTCTGACCATGCGTTCTTGTGTTATCCTTTCGATACAATTTGTAATGGTCACCGTAGATGACCAAAGTTTCAAGTAATGCATCAAGTAAGGTTGTGGTAATATTTTTAAATACAGCAAAGGAAATTTTGTCCTTATTCCACCTCGCTTTGACACAAAAGTAACCACTTTATCTCTCCAATTGCTTCCCCAATTACTGAAGTCATTAATGGCTTCTGATGCAAGTTTATCAAATTTTCCAGCCAGCTGGCATAAATACTTGCAGTTAGTCCTCCATTCTGTGTCTTCTCTCATCATAAAAGAAACATTACTGTTATGAATGTTCGTTAATTCTTTGTTCATGATCATGTAAACATTTAACAAAATGTCATTTTGAGCTGACTGAATAAATTTGAAGATACCTTTTAAATTCACCCCAATATTACAACATAAATAAGGCATTTCTGATTTCAAGAAGGATCTGAACCTTATCTCCAAACTCTTCATGGACCTTGTCTCAGAACGGTATCTTTCCAGAACATTCAAAACTTTCGACAAATCCCAAGTCACATTATTTTCGTTCTGATCTTCGTTGTTGTTTTCTGTTCCGTTGCTTTGCTCCTCAGCAAAGTTTTCAAGCTCGCTTATAAGACTTTTCACGGCAAGAACCGAAGAAAAATATTCCCTAAGTAATGAAAAATACTTGAAGTTTTTGCTTTCATTGTCGATAGTGCTCTGCTCGCTACAAGTTAGAGCTGCTGTGGATTTGTGTACGAATCCTTGGCTCTCGTATCCATTGACACTGACACATATGTTCGGAACGCAGTACGATTTTGTGTTTGAAACAATAACAAAACGCTCATTTCTGTGTGTACCCGACTCTCTGGACAAGGATATATTTCTTGGTGTCCTGATTTGTTCAGCAGCTACTCCAGAAAGCCGAGGAAGCACGCAATTTCTTAATGGAATATCTGTCATAATAGTACCTTTTGCCTGGCTCCATGTGTGGTCTTTGCTTGGAAGTGCCTAGGCCGGTCTCCGCTGTGCATTCTTCGAACCTTCTAATCTATATTCTGCATGTTAACCATATATAAAAGCGAACAAGAGGCATCTTCTAAAACAATCTCCCTTTAAGAAACAGCTGAAAAAGACAGTTCAACTTCTTATGCTGATCGTTTCTTAAATATATGAATAAATTCCAGTATTTTATCACTATAATATAACCACCTGCTAAACATTAGTCAATATCAAGCTTTAAATGTCATTACGCTCAAGAAGATATGTTATGGAGCAAAAAGAGATCAATTCAATTCAATTAATTTTCACGTATATTAATTTAATGCAATTTGTTCGTGTATTTTTTTAGGTTAATGGTTAAAACGTTAGAGAACAGGAATGGGATATAAATTTGTATTTGGGTACGGTTTTAATAATCCACTAGAGATGAACTCTTTTAGTTTAATTTTAGCTATGAACTTTTTCGTAAAAAGGCTCAATTTATTCATTCTATTGCATGATGTTTTTTATGTTAAGAGATGCATAGGAAAAATGTTCGTTGTAGAAAACTATAGAATAATTAGTTATTTAATCAAGTAACAATAGTAACGAATAAATAGACAACTGAAAGCTATAGGAAATATGGAAATACTCGGAAAGAGCTATCCAGCCATATGCACCCATTTGAAATTAATTTAAATACAATTTAATCATTTAAATGGATATATCATTGTTATGGCAATCTGGAGCCTTGTTGCGATTGCGTCTTTGACTACAAATGTTGTTGCAGGAGAGATACAAACAATTTTCGGGATGGGTTTTTTAGACATTTTAGGCATCACCCCTCAATTTTCTAGAAACTTTAAGAGAAATTGATTTCACAAAGTTTGTTCTCGATTTTCAAAATTAAATTAAGGCAGTCTTGAAAAATAGGCTCTGTTTAGGCTAGCTACAACAGTCGCTTTGTCGAAAACAAGCTAAGCGGAAAATAGGGACAGGTGTAACTACAAACAAGCTAAGCGGAAAATAGGGACAGGTGTAACTACAAACAAGCTAAGCGGAATAGTAGGGACTGGTGTAACTAGTCTAGGCTCTGTTTATATTTATGTTATTTAGAAATTAATGGGTAACCAGCAAAAATTAATTTTGTAAGAAAGTTCAGCAAGAATTTCAATATTGACATTGAGTAGACCAACACAAAGCATTTATTCTTTGTTTTAACATTGGAACAAAAAAGACAACATTCTTATTTGTTTCTTTCGAAAACAAAAGCATTTTACTCAACTACTCCACCACTCTCCTATAATTGGACTACACGACGCTTCTCCGGGGCCTTTTTTAATTTTTAGATTTTATTTTACCCTCATTAGATTTTACCCTTGATAGAAATTTTTAAAGAATATTTTTTTCCCGTATACACTTTAACTAATACACATCACAGATCAGTGATACACATAGCATCAAATGTCTAAATGTCACGAAAATTGTAGTCTCGTTCTGAAAAAGAAGAAAAACGGGGGCTCCTTTGCAGGTGTGGGAAAGAAATCCTTCGCAGCGTGGGCCTACACCACTATCTTTCATGGCAAACTCATTTCCTTTCAGGAAAACTCACTTTCTTTCACGGCAAACTAACTTTCTTTCGCGGCAAACTCACTTTCTTTCACGGCAAATTCACTTTTTTCACGGCAACAAACTCTCTTTCGTACACGGAATAAATTTTACTCAAAATAGTAATCCCAGGGAGAAAACTCTTTGGGCTCTCAGAACAATAGAGAACAAAGGTTTCATGGAATCGATCGTTTCTTAATCTATCTCATCTAAAAATAACTTTCTATTCAAATTGCACATCAATTGAACAAATAATCCCATGGAATGTCCAATGACAAAAGAGCTTTATAATTTTATTGGCTACCTATTTATAGATGCAGCATCACGCTATTTCAATGCATCACGCCTACGTGAGTAAGTGCAGGAGAGAGTGGAACCCAACCTCGATAATTGTTTTTCTATCTCCATTTCTGTTAGGAATTTTTAAATCTTTTGTTTGATTTGTGCAAAAAACAAAATATTTTTGATAACCAAATGAAGCCGGAAAATTTAAAAATAAAACAAAAATCAAATTAAAATAAAATACAAAAACAGAAAGTAAAAAATATGAAAAGAGACTTTTGTTTCTTATTTTCTCGTTTTATTTTTCAATTTTTTTACTTGAGGCTCCAGTACAAGGGTACCAATGAACGAAACTCGAAAATTACTAGCTTTAGGCCCGCTATAACGGCTGTTTGCTGGCCATAATATTTGTATCTGGTAAAGCGTTGACTTTTAGTCTAGACTTTCAGAAAGGGCCCTTCCTCTCAATGCGACCACACCTTGTGATTCCTTTTGCATTTGCCTGGAATTACAGAGAGTTGACAGCTCTCCTCGCACTTTCGCAGCAAGTATGACCTTGGTGGGATTCGAACCCACAATCTTTCGATCATGAGTCAGGCGCCTCAACCACTAGGCCATGTTTACTAGGTCAGCACCCCTAATTCAAATCTCTGGATCCGCCTCTGTTGAGTGATGCTGTTTTTTAGTTACTAAGTTTTTACCAGGCTATTTGCAATTCCTGTGAAATATTTATCGGAATAATTTGCAAAAAATTCTTGATCCTTTACTGCTTCACCATTTATTTTAAGAGATATTTCATTTGTATTTCCATGATTTGATTTGTCAATTACTTCGTAACGTTCAAAAACCACTCGAGCAAAATTTTCTCCAAAATGTACACCGTAAATCCTCCAATTAACCCTCTGATGGTTAATTAATTTATGGTTTTTTTAGGCGGGGGCTAATTCGAGGAGAGGGCATATTCGAGGGGGGGGGGGGGGGTACGAGGTCGTCTTTAGGCCATTTTATGTTTTCAAGTTGAGGCTGACAAATGAAAGATGTCGTTGAATTCAACGGCCAAAAGGCAAAAAATTCATTATTTTTCCCACTTTTATTGTAAAAAAAATTTTTCAAAAATATAAACTGGCATGTAAAAAATATCTCAAAAATACTTTTTTCTAAAACACGTATTTTACTAGTCCAAGCTTTACTAAATATAACCTAACGTTAAGTTCCTAAATGCACTAGATTTTGTTATTACAAGCAACTGCCTTATGAGCAACTGTACTGAAGTTCGTAAAAAATTAAGCAAACCCACTTCTGAGATAAGACAGAAAGCAGTAAGCAACTTACGAGAGGCAAGAAAAGCTATTTTTAATAAATTGCAATAGGAGCAAACTCTTGCACTTTCATAGAATGAATGTTTAAAAGCCAAGTACTATTTTCAATTATGCTATTTTCAATCACCCAGTACTATTTTCAAGTATTATTTAAGCCCAGTATCAAACATCTAAGCACTCATTTATGCAACTTGAGCTCCAAATCTTGACTGAAAATTAAGCAACTTCAGTAGTACTCCTCAAAATCCTAAATTGCTTTTATTTAAAAAAATCCGTATTTTGAGTCTGCCAAACTGAAAAAGAAAAAGCAATACTTAAGGCTTGTTCTAATCTAATGCTTAATGGTATGGCGCAATGCCAAATGTAAGAATAAACACGGGCTTTAGAAAAGTAAAATTCTTATTTATTCCCACTTCGATTTTTCTCATTCTACCTGTCTTACATTTTGTGTTTTTATTTTTGTTCCCCTGGTGACTGCACACATTAAAACACGGAATGTAGGACACGTAGAACAAGAAAAAATGATGAAGTAAAATGACAAAGCAATCAAATTGATCTTTACTTTCCTGAAGCCCATGGTATGACTGTACAAATGAGCACCTCAGATCACACACCTGATGATGAAAATATTTAGTGAAAATATCTTGGGGTATCCAAAATTATGATAAGCCAAAACAACGTTAAATTAAACTATATTAACGTTTTGGGCGGTATCCAAAATTATAAACAACAATTGGCCTCCCGTGTTGAAAAGAATGAAGTACCGCTCGTTTAGGTGATTGTAAGACTTAACTACCTTAACTTAACAAATTAATTAGGCTATCCCTAGTTATAATTAATTATCGCTAATCATTCCTAATTATTACTAATCCCTTCTTAATCTAAGTATAAAAAGTTAAGAAGACTCAAACACGCAGTCTATATACCCAAAACCCAACCTCCTCCGTAGAAGCTATGCTGTTACCTAAGTTCCAATACAAAGACAATGAAAGGATAAAAAGTAAATAATTTTTTTGGCGCAAACGACGCTAGGCACAAAAGCATCACCTCTGCAAAAGAGAACGTCTGTATGATTTGGCCTTCTTTCAATAGGGATGGTTGGATTCAAAACGAGTTCAAGTGCAAGTTAGAAAGTGCACACAAAAAAGTTAGACAAAAAATATATTTCCAAAAATATTGATTCACCACGAAAACAAAACTTTTCCCAAGTTTCATAAGTTACATTTTAAATTCAATTGTTTCCCTTGCCATACTCGTACTTGAACCCGTTGTGGGTCTAAACCTCCGTGATAATACTAAAAAACATCTCGCACAACGAGTTATAAAAGCTAAAAATAATTAATATATACACATATATTTACAACGTTTCAACCATTATCAACTCATCTGATTAGCCGTGGATGAGTTTGTAATTCGTTGACGAGTTGATTTGTTTACATTTTGCAACTGACCAATCAATTCCCAGAATTTATGATCGTGTGATAAGCTCCTGTGATTTGATTAGCTGATCTCAAGATGTAAACAAACTCACAGCTGGATAAAATACAAAATTATCTTATGCTCTTGCAGACCTGTTACACGAGTCCTTGTTTCTCTGCGTTCTCTGATTTGATATGTGACGTGGCAAGTCAAAGAACATAGGGAAACAAGGACTTCTGTAACAAGTCTAATGCCCTACCAAAGAATCAACTAAGCGTAGCATCAAACTTCTATGAGTCTGCAGACAGGCTACCAAAGAAAAGCGTAATTTACTGTAGCGACATAAAGCAAAATTTATCGTGGCAGCAACGTGCTTCTTAACATGGGCATTGAGAAACGCGTTTTCTTGTTTCCTAATCTTCTGTTTCCTACCTTCACGGGTACAGGGACACAGGTAAGAATAAGAATAAACTGCTATAGAAACAACAACTCGCGCTTCTTAAAGCCTATGATTACATATAGAGAAAACGTTTCGGCTCAGCCGATATCTACTCGGTACGGAAAATTCTTCGGTGAACGGCTTGGCCAATATCTACTCGGTATACCGAAAAGTGCGCATGAATGTTTAATACGAAACATTTGATACCTTTTAGACTCTTTGATGCCTTTTCGACGACATCAATCTTCAAAGCCTTTCAACTTTGGCAGCATTATACTTTGCTTCTCCCTTTGTTCAGTTCTGATTTCAACTTTTCTTTGGAAACGCCTCTCTTTCATTATGACCTCTCTTCCGTACAGTATTTCGCTATGAATTAACGATAAATGTAAATTTTTAAGGCCAATGTAACAGACTTTTTACTAATAAAAACATCATATCTTAATTTTTTTAAATTTGCAACTCATATTTTCTTATTCAGCAAAAACCCGCATATAGCAGCCTTACATTCTAGGATCCCTAATCTTAAAATAATGCAATGAAAGGTGTTAGGGGAGGGGGTACGAAGTATATTATAATGTATGGATTAAAAGGACCGGTCGGTAAATGTGGCGAGGGGGTGGAGGAGAAATTGAGGGTCTTGAAACTTTTAGAAGCCTGCAAGGGGATCCACAAACATTTTAGCCTATAAAAACACTAGAGAGAGAACATCCTTAAAAATACTATAACTAACGGGGATCTGGGGATTTTGGGGGTCTGGAGGAGATAAAGCTCTCCTCCATCTCCCCATTGTGTCTTTTCTTCTATCAGATTTTATTGAACCCGTTAGTATTTTCAAAAAACATTTTTTAGGAACTTTAGCTCAAAGGCTCTTGAAGAAAATTTACATGGTGTCTCAATCTGTACAATATTACAACCTCATGGATTGGCCAATCTTTCTAATGGTAATGCAAAAACCCATTTTGAAACAGAACATGAATAATTATTGAAAAAATTAAGATTTATTGTCATGAAAAACAGTGCCAGTTATTACACTTTTATCAAAAATTTTCGAGATTTTATCAATACACTACACTTGCTCCTACATTATGCTTATACGCATATCTTCGCGTTATATTTATATATCTTAATATTCTTTTTTTCTTTTATTAATATTTAAGTTAACGGCCTATCCGCCTAGGCTTGTTAGCCCTGCCTTTTCTGGGTCGTATAGAATGCATCCTTATCAATGTACGAAGATTAGTTGATTGATTGATTGTTTGGTTAATTGAGATTGCTGCATAATTCCACAAAATGCAGGTTTGTTTACCTTTAGAACCACAATGACTGCAGTTAAATTTCAAGTGCAATAAATAAAACCAAAATTAAACTAATAAATTTACCTGTACTCAATAGTGTTGCTATTGTCAATATCAATGCTTTCAATCAAGGCATCAAGCTGTTTCTGTGAAAGTAAAAACATTAATGATTAATCATTTGGTCAAATATACGCACAAGTCCTAAAATAGGCTATTGCATTTGGTAGCTCGGCGCAGACATGAATGAAGCAAAATGAAAACATCTCCTCAACATTGCTTGTTTTCATGAAAACATCTCCTCAACATGAAAATTGCTCGCTTTGCTTTGTTCTCGAGGGATAATCGCTTTGAAACTAGAGTGTAAATTTCACTATTGTTACAAAATTTGCAATGATAATAGCAATAAAATCTAGTTAGAACTCTAAATTTAGGAAAATTTGCCAAAATCTTTACGAATTGCATTTTTGGTTTCGAAATTGGATGGTGGAAACAAAATTTAAAAATTAGTTCTTGCATTTTAACATATATGTCATTTTCATGTTTCAAAGTTCTGGCGAATTTTTAATCTTTACATCAATATAATTTTGACAAAAATGTGGGTAGAAAAGCAAAAATGCGATCTCAGGCTTAGCATTGTTTGCAGAATCTAATCCAACAATGAAAAAATGCAATATCTAAATATTTTTTGATAAATTACAATAATGGCGGCTTGAGTTCAAAATGTTTTCAAAAATCATTAATTCTACCTCGCTCATCTCGATTCCAGATTCTTTCAAGCCAGCTTTAAACTCTTCACGAGATATATCCCCGCTGTGGTCTTTGTCGAATTGGAAAAAAAGGTCTTTCAACCGCAATCGGTTATCTTGAATAAATTGTACCAGAATTTCCATACCAGACGGGAGAGGCTGTAAAACAAAGAAAATAATAAAAACAGATTGTTGCGAAAACTTTAGGAAAAGAAAAGTTTATATTTTATTCCCACTTCCAATTTTCTCATTAAATTCCATGTATATACGTTCCATGTCATACATTTTTGTCACAGGGGAACCAGAAGGAAGAGGAGAGAATACACTTGTTTCCCTGTGACAAAAATAAACTCTTTCTGACTCCCGTCTTGTGTTGTATGAAATACCGCTGACCAAAGAAGAAGTGGCAATTTTTGAACCATGAAAGTAAGGAAATCCTCAGAAAACTCGGGATATATAAAAAAAAGGAGGGTGGCAGCGAAACAAAGTATCGCACAGAAGCAACGTGATCTCCACACAAGTAGCACGACCTCCAAACAAGTAGCACGATCTCCACACAAGTAGCACGATCTCCAAAGAAGTAGGGTGATCTCGACACAAGTAGTTTTGAGCTTCATGGCACTCCATATTTAAGAGTAATAAAATCATATGTTCCAGTTTAACAGAATAAAGGAAGTGAAATAGCCAAATATTTAGCGATAAAAGCAGAACTTTTGAAAAGTTCTGTCAACAAAACAAACGAAAATGTCAACTCTGTTTGGGAATGCACTAAACGGTAGCCGCCAGTAATTTGTTTTGTATCCTCACAACAAACGTCATGCTTAAGTTTTTATTTCGAAAACAGGAAGAAAGTTTGAATGCTTTCGAGAATAACTCACGAGATAATTTATCGATTTTGCCAAAAACATTTCCTTCACTGGAGTTTCCACGGAGTTTCTAGTTTTTAGTCAGCCCTTTCCAGGCAGGAAGAAAGATAGGCCAAAGTAAAACATGATACATCTTCCGTAAATAATTAATCAAAAATTAACTTTAATTATTAAACTTCAAATTAATATTTCCTTTGCTGGAAAACATGTTCCCGTTTTTTGCTTTTAACAATTTCAAGCCCGGAAGAAAAATAGGCCCACGTAAAACAAGATAAACAGGATATAACGTCACATTGAGAAACTCACACAATACTGTTTCAATATTGACAAAAAAGTGTCCTTCACAGGAAGATTTGTTCCTGTTTTTAGTTTCTCGAAACCTTTCAAGCCCGGAAGGAAAATAGGCCCACGTAATACATATTAAACAGCGTATGACGTCAAACCTTACAGATAATATTTTACTCATTCTAAGTTTTATATGTTCATCTTTTCAATTTAGTTGGTTTTCGTGTGATAACCCAAAATTGATAAGAAATAAATAAGTTAAAATAAAATAAAGAAACCTTTTCTTGCGTATGACCAGATTTTCCCCCTGTCAATATTATTATATCCCTGTCACTTTGAAGTTGCAAAATTTCTGCGAAAATATTTGGTGAAACTGTTATGTCCTAGAAAAAAAAATTAAAAATATGTTTATTAGCAGTAAAGTTGAATGTTAAAGCAGTTGAACCCTGATATTGTTAATGTTTTGCTAACTCTCATTGTTAAAGAGAACAAAAGTGTGTTTGAGACGGGGAGTATTTGAGATAGCCAAAGCTAAATCGACGAAGAAAGCTCTTATGGGATTTAAAAAACAGCTGAAGTAAAAGTTCACTCTATGGGGAATTAATTAAAAACCCCGTACATTTGTACCCCACTATCTCGAGCTCCCAAGGGGAAAAAGTGTTCGAAATAGAAACTTTTCCAATAAACGAATCCTAAGTAAGCACCGAAAGCTCTCAAGGGATATACAAAACAGTTTGAGTAAATGTTCACTCTATGAGAATTAATTAAAAATCCAGTATAATTGTACCCCTCGAACATTGAAGGATATGGAAATTTGTTCGAAATATCAAGTTTTCCAATGACAAATCTAAATCAACACTAAAAGTTCTTTAAGGGACAAGGGATATGCGAAACAGCTTGAGTAAAAGTTCACTCTATAGGAAATTGATTAAAAACTTGAAGTTGAACTCTACTATCTCAAATTCTCAAGGGGAATGCAAATTTGTTCGAAATAATAAGTTTTCCAATAACAAAACTAAATAAATACTGAAAGCCCTCAAGAGTTATACACAACAGTTCCAGTAAATGTACACTCTATGGGGAGTTGATTACAAACCCAACACAGTTGACCCCCGTTATATCGGACTCTCACGGGGGAAAATGTTTTCAAAATGATCGAATATAAATCTACACTAAAATCTCAAGGGATATACAATATATATACAAGAGATATACAATACAGTTTGAATTCACCAGGAATTCGAGTTAAAAGGGAGGAGTTTGAAACGGAGACGTTCAATTGCAATTTGTTCACACAAATGTTTGATACCTCCGATATTGTTTATTCCAGGTGACTGATAATTTATTTGGATTATTAAAAACGAATAAAACTTTTGAATAAAAAAGTCTAAAACGTTTCTCAGGGCCTATTTACATGTAAACATACCTCCAGTCCAAGAAACCTTATGTTGAGATTTTTCTTTGCTGCGTTTAAAATAGATGTAACTCCGACATCTCCGATTGGATTTAATCCGATCTGGAAGAAAAATTATCGTTTTTTGAGGTTTTAACCCCAGAAAAATCCATATCATCAATTGAGAAGCAACGTAAAGTGTCATACGTTTGGTGGGCAAATAGAAATTAAATTTTTGGTGTAAAAGACCCTGAAGTAAAGTGCAATTTCTTTCATTCGTTGATTCTTTAACCCTCAGAAAAATATATATGACCAGTTGGGAAGCCACATTAAGTGTCATGCGTTAAGAGGGTAATGCAAGCTAAGCTTTGGTTCATTTTAGAAGTTCAGTTTGAGCTAATTTCTGTTAATTAATTAATTTGTGTTCCTTATACTCATTATGCTAAAAATTAATTTGTGTTCCTTATACTCATTAAGCTAAAAATTAATTTGTGTTCCTTAAACGCATTGCCTCATTGTCTCCTGCAAGCCTTAGGAATAATGAGATTGATGTTATCTCGTTCAAAACGATTTTGAATTTGTTTCAATATTCTTAAATTGTAGCACAAAAAGCTGTTTTCTAGGCCGGATTGGCATGAAGCGAGTGGTAGGTCCATTTCATTATCATTACATGTCCCTCGTTACATTAACTGAAGCAACAGCAACAACAAAAACAACATCAAAAGGCGGGCCTACTAATTCCTTTGAACTTGAAAAGTACATTAGATATTTTCATTTGGTTATGTTTGGGTTTAAAATTGTAACTTTGTAAGTAATAAATGTCTGTAACTTACAAAGTTTCAATTTTAAACCCCAAAATAGCCAAATGAAAAATTCTAACGTACTTTTTAAGTTATCAAAGAAATTGGTAGGCCCGCCTTTTGATGTTGTTTTTGTTGTTGCTGTTGCTTCAGTTAATGTAGTGGGGGACATCAGACAGAGGAGCCTAGCGACTTGTGCAATCTGTCTATAGTCCGTTAATTTACGGGAGGGTGGATTAGAGGCTGAAACTCACTCTTTCTCCCTACAGTTTGCATTGCATTATCCCATCTCCATAATTTGAATTTTCCATGTAAGATCTCAGCGAAAAATAACCTGCAGCATTTTTGTAATAGCAATGACAACAAGTTTTGATAAATAATTTAACATTAAGTGGTAATGGAATTTGTTGTTTTAAACCAATTTCCATTATCCGACATCTAAACAAGATCCCCTACATCCAAACGAGATCTGCTGTATCAAAATATGTAAACCTATTTTTATACTCACTTTCAAAATTTGAAGACAAGAATTTATCTTCAAAGCTGTCGAAAGCCTTTGTGCTCCTTTTGGACCAATGCGGTTATTACTAAATGAGGAAAATAAAATTTGGAAATTAAATAAAAAATATTTTTGGCATATTTTATGAAATAATCAAAACGGAAAATACCTTAAAAAATTACCCCAGAACGTAACCTGTGGAACCTTTTTGAATTGTTTGACAATATAGAGCTATAGTTCCCATTAAAGATGCTGCCGAAGGGGCAGCAAAAATTATGAGACTAAAAGTTAAAATAGCATCCATGTGCGTTAAGAATAATGGTAATTAAATTAAATTACAAAAACAATCAACTTTAAAACTATAATTTACAGGTTGACTAAAATAAGCTTTGATTGATTATTGATTAGCTAAAATGTACTTTGTGATAAACACGTGTGACAAACCTCATGTTGAGTTCCCTCAAAGTTTCGTTTTTCTTGAGATGCCTCGTAAAAGCTAAAGCCCCAACAAATGCTAGGCCATTCCATGAAAGATTTAAAAGTTTCAGAGAATCATTAGTCTGTGAATGAAATAAAGTTTATTCATCCAAATATAATAAAAGAAAACATAATCTTTCTACGTAAAGCAAACAACCTCAGAACCCAGAGGGGGCAGTACCATCTAACATGGATAGGGGGGCGTGTCCTAGGGAATCTTGAGCCTAATCAAAAAATGTATGGAGGGAAAGCGCATACCCAAAATATAATAGTATGGCGCATGCTCTGTTGCAGTTTTGCTGCCTATGACATCTTTTTATTAACATTTCCATGCTAGTTCTTGATATTTTACCTAAAAATATAAGATTTCAAATTTTTACAGTCAAAATTATAATTTTTAATGAAGAATATTTCAGACCAAAAAATATATTTATGGGATCAAGATCCCAGATCCAAAAATATAGGACACGCCTCCCTACCCAAGTCAGGTGGTACTCCCCCCCCGTGCCTCAGAAAAGCCACTATTGCTAAAATGATACAAGCTTTTGTGATTTTCCTGGGTCGTATACTATCTACGCATATTTGTATGTATGCATAATTTGATCGTATTCTGTGGACGACAAAACTTGACTGATCAATTGATCAACGCACCTAAAGTTAGTTTGTTTTAATAATTCAATGGTTTAGTTTCCATACTTTACTCCGGAGGGGGGGGGGTACATTCTAATGGTTACGGGTATGTGCCACCAATTAGGGTCGGTTTGACGGCAGTAACGTATCTAAACATGGGTTTTTAGAAAAAATGCTAAAATTTGGGTTAGATCTTAAAAAATTGTCCTTAATTTGAACATTAAATATAGGTGGGTTTATAAAATCTCAGCGGCACATTTTCGATGAGGATGCCATGCCGTACAAATTTTATAAATAAATTTTTTTTATCGAAGTTCCTCTTACAAAAAAAGCAAAGGAAAAACATTATAAAATACAGTAGATCTCCGCTGTTACAAAACTAGATATTTGGCTTTAGCCTCAAAATGTTCAGCACATGTTTAATCATTCTAGTGCTCTTCTTTTGTTCTCCAAAATATTTTGAACTTCAGTTTTTTAATTTGCAGTTTCTTGATAGCGAGGATCTACTCTATAGGATAATTAAAAAATGCAGCCAGCGTTTTGTGTATTTTGGAAGAAAATCATAAATTTTCAAAGCGCTGCTCAAAACAATTCCCTTGAACAGGTTAAAAATTAGCTCGTAAAACATGAAACACGTGGTATGCCACAACGCATGTGACAAGTGCTTGCATTTTAACAATGAATGTGACAAAATTCTTTTTCAATGAAAATAATAATCAATGAAAAAATAAATTCTTTTTCATTAATGATTTATGTCAAAGGATATATTGATCAATTTTTCCATCTGCTAAAAAAATTTCAACCACGGAGACAAGAATATATTGATATTTTATAATTTTATAAAATATGATATTACAATCTTATAATTTCAAAAAACTAAAGATTTAATTTTATAATCAAATCTGAATATCTGTAGAGCCATGATCATCCCTGTTCTTCCCATTGCACAGATGTAGAAGTATATAGTTTTAGTTTCAGATCAATATTTGACCTGGTATCTATTCCTTCAGCCTTGGAAAAGCAACACAACAGAGTACTAAACAACGTAAAATGTGATACATTGGTGAAGGTAAATGCATAAATCTCTAAATGTCATGATTCCCAAAGCATTCTTATCGTAAAGATATAGTTGAAAAATTAAAACTGGTTTCCAGCCAGTAAACGTTTCCACGCGGGAACAGAACAGAACAGAACAGAACAGAACAGAACAGAACAGAACAGAACAGAACAGAACAGAACAGAACAGAACAG
>JAYJMH010031088.1:0-17059 GCA_036873815.1 Phacellophora camtschatica
TCTTTTGAGAATTCAGATAGTAACATTTTAAGTTCAAATTTGCCTCCCACCCAAAACCAGAGGTTTTGATTTTTGCCCACGCTCTCGAAGAGTCATCTTGTAGTATTTTCTGAACCACGGCAGTATTCCAGACAACATAATTTGTTTTTGATTTCGAACACTTCTGAATAACGATTCAAAAAAATAGTCTTGAAAATCAGTTCTCCATGACTAAATGCTTTGAAAATTAAAGTTGCTGTTTAATTTTGTTAGATTTTCGGTAAAAATACTGAAAAAGAGAAATCACTTCATAGTGGCTGTGTCCCTAAACAAGCGTTTAATTTTCATTTTTAGAATTTTTTTCTGATTGTGTTGCCAAGCACTATTAAATGCATTTCGTAAAACGGTTTAAGAAATCCAAAGACGCAGTTTGGACAAAAATAAAGGCAAATTTGAACTTTTAGAATTAATATCTCGACTCTCGATGGACAAATAAATAGGTATCAGTTTTTAAGTTGACTACCGAGAAAGATTCTACAAATTGTTTCAAATATATTTGAGTTAAACTCGCAGCGGTAGCCATGAGCAAAGCTGTTACCATTTTTTTGGGAAACCCGGTAGATGTATTTTTTTGAAATCGTCTGTGGATACAGATATACGTTTAATACTGGAATTGCTGTTGTTGCTCTCCTCTGTAAATTGAATAGTGCGATTAGATTTACTTCTTATTCGGAAATAAATCAGGCGTAAAAATGTTGAAATCTGGTCTATAGTGCAAAGTTTTCCTGTTCACGCGGGCACCGGGATTTATTTCTAATTAACTGGAAAATTAAATCTAAGTTTTATCTTGCAAGGGTAGCACATAACTTAGAATCAACTCAACTCAAGGTAGAAACTTGAGTTGAAACATTTGAAACTATCATAAAACTTCGCCCTCATTTACATCCTGGAGAAATAATGTTTAGAATTGGACCACATAGCCTTTCCTGGGGTAAAAGGTAAGGCTATGGTAAAATCAAATTTATAAAGAGCACGACACGCTATTGGCGGTATTTAATAAACGTGTACAGGTTTCCGAAAGAGGAAGAGGAGATTTAAGCGCAGTCGATATGGCTGGTTGAACTGACTTGGTTGAACAACATACAGTAAGCGTTGCCTGCATGAGATGTTTTTATGTTTGAACGTGTTTACAAACATTAGTTATTGCTACCATTTGCTTCGATTTTGAAAATAGCCAATCAATGTACAGTATTTACGAACATGTGATCACGTTTTGTGATATGATTGGCAAATGTCAAAACAAAGCAAACTCACTCATGTAGATCTTTTGTGAAATTATCACATGCTATTGCCTCCTAGTCTTTCTGATTATTATAACGAAGGGGATTTCTTATTATTATTTTATTATAAAGCTATATATTAAGCATTGTTCACACCAGCCCGTATCATTTCTCATATTGATTTTTATTGGCTGGATTGGCATGCTTCCAGCTGGATTTGCATGCATCCAGCCTATCGTATCAGCTCCTCAACCCGCTAAGTCATATGGAAGACCACACCCTGCCGTGTTGTATGGGAACTTTGAAACCCCTTAAATCAAACTGTAGAATGTAGGGTACATGCATCTAGGCACGAGATCGTCTGCTTAAAGCGAGCTAGTTTAATCAATTATCTGGAAGGTTTTCCATTCACTCGACCAAGTAAGAGTATT
The DNA here is from genome assembly GCA_036873815.1 of Phacellophora camtschatica. Taxonomy (NCBI): domain Eukaryota; kingdom Metazoa; phylum Cnidaria; class Scyphozoa; order Semaeostomeae; family Ulmaridae; genus Phacellophora; species Phacellophora camtschatica. The sequence continues at coordinate 1,691 of JAYJMH010031088.1, forward strand.
CAATGATTTTCCCACATTTTATTACTTTATTAGTAAATCCGGTGCTGCCTTTTATATCGGTGAGTCAATCAATAATAAGTTGTGGCGTTTACGAGCTTATGCGTTTGCGGTACTCTTTAATTCCGTCAAAGGATTGAATCCCGTCAAGGGGAATCTCAATAAACACATACATTTTCATTTCAATTAAAAAAATGTTTCTGTTTCAAAGATCGCCCTATGCATGTAGAATTTTGTGTAATTGTCCCCAAGGCGTTGCTGAAAAATTCTCGATTTTGATGAAGATTTTTTATAAGCCTTTTTCGATGGGGAATTTTTCGAAGAGTGATTTTGACAATTTTGTTCATAACTCGTAGAATAAATTACCAATATTGACCAAGTAAATGTTTCAAAGTTGGCACCTCAGATTTTGCGGAATCAACAGTTACCACAAACGAGTGGGCTTTGCGATCGCCGCAATATTTTTCTGGCTCACCCAAAATTTGTGTATTATTGGTTTTTTTTCTACTATAGAAAAATGGAGCTGCGGCGCTTGTACCTATGCCAATCATCCTGATCTTCCCATATGTGAAGTTTGTGGACACACAAGATGATCTACAACAAGGTGGTAATTTAGGCAATTTGACAAGAACAAGTAACGCATTGAATGCAAAGGAGACTTCGATTGAACGCTTTAAGTTCTTTTTTGGGACAACTTAGAGCTTTACTTTGTAGAAAGCAATCACAACTTTTCAACGTGATATTATTGATTCATTATTTGTCATAATTTTTGAATAAGGTTGTGACTCCAAACTTATCTTAAATAGTTCTCAAAAATCGAAGCCAACCAAATAAATTGCATCAAGTAGGAATTTTATCAAACAAATTTCGACGCTTTGCACCAGACAATGCCATTTGCGATTAGATAAGATATATTTCACACTTCTGAGTGCAATCAATCAAATCAAAATAACCAGAGGAGAAAATGTTATTATTTTGTTCATGGCGATTTGCTTGGCTGCGTTGAAAAGTGTGAAATCTATTCTTCAAGGTGAGAAATCGCATTGTGATGTTCAGTCCTGAACATTTTGTCTGACAATATGTTTCTTTGCTTTCTTGGCTGAGCAGTGTAATTAATCAATCAAAGATTTACTATAAATAACCAATTCATGCAGTTTTGGCAAGGGGCTACTCTGTTAATTTCCTTTGTAAATGTTTGTTTAGGAATTTAAAAGCGGCAGATGGCTTGTAAATATGTTTTATTACAGCATAACACATGTGTAGTAGTTTAGGCCAATTTCATAAAAGAATGCCGTTAACTGGCTCACTGGAAACATTTTATTGTCCTTTCATATCAGTTTGAAAGTGTATTCAGTATTTATAAAATGTTCATTACTTTACTTTAGTGCGTCTCATGGAATTTTATAGGAGTCCAGAAAAGGTCGATTTTGTTTCTTTTCTTTGCTTTTTCTTTCTTTTTTTTGAGTTTTGACAGATAAATAATTTGACAGAGAAAAATGTATCGATGATTTTTGAGAAAATGCTTTTATTAAAGGCTTTACAAGGCATCTTAGCCTAAAATTTTCCAATTTTTTTTTCTTCTAGTTTTGACCAGATCAAGTTTCAAAATTAAATTTTTAAAACTTTAATTCACTTGGTAAAGTTTTTAATTCGACAGGTTTTTTTAAAAGTTTGATATTTTAGGGTGTTATTCTTACTCTTCAAAAACGGGGGGGGGGGGGTTTCCGTGCCAATATTACAGGTCTGAAATTGTGCACTAAATTCATATTTAAGGTCATTTGCTGTACTGTAGTACCCCAAATAATGTCAAGAACAATGGTTATTTAAAACAATTGATTAATTAAACCTTTATTCTCCATTTTTCTAAGAGCAATATGCCCCCCCCCCCCATATCTGGAACAGCCTCCTCCGACACGGCACCCCCTATCATCCATTGTAAACTCCCTAACGTATACAAGTATATTTTGACATTTCGAAGAAGAAGAATAAGACAAAGAAAATTACAAGAGCAGACAACCACGACTCCATCACGACAAGTGAACCATGAACACTCAACGCTCAATTAACACTTTCGAGGATAATTGTACTTTGAACTCTCTTTTTCCGAAGTGGGGCAAACAAGATGGACTTCGTCGACTCACTGCTGGGGAAGGAAATCAGAGAAATTTTGGAATTGAAGCAGGAAGCAGCAATTAGAATTGCAAAGAAAGCCCTTCTACCTTTATCTGTGTTTTCTTTGGTATGGGTATTATTTCTAAGAAAAACGTCGAAAAAAGGGACGAAATATATTGTCAAGCCTGCCATTGTTGGCCAGGACAAACAGACATACAATTTGCGGAACTTGGTGAGCTTCGTTTAAATGTCATCATTCTCAAAGATGATTGTAGCTTTTGAAACTATTGTTGTTAATTGAGTTTTTAAAAATAAGCGCGAAATTGAATGGCGACAATATCAAAATCTGATTTGTGAGAACCACTCTAATCTGAATCCCTGAATCTGATCTCTTTTGTGCGAAGAGTGATGGAATTTGATTCAAACCCGGATAATTATATTCAGCATCATCCAAGCATGAATGGTGCTGTAAAAGTTGTATTGTTAAAACTACACAATTGGGAGCAATTTCGGGGATGGGCAAACTGTTTTCATTCAATGTTCTGGGTCTAGGCCAAGCCAAAGTACAACCAAAGGCTAGGCCACTTTAGTTTTATGGTAGTGGGCTTGAAGAAAAAGAAAGGGGATGAGATTGAAATAGGTCATTTTGAAAGAGCTGGAGACAATCATTTATATTTAAAGCATTGATTTGATTGGATTAGTGGAGCAGTGGAACAAGGGCATTGGAGATTTAAAGACTGGTGCAAATCTAGCCTGCTCACTTGTTTCATTTGCCTTTGGTTGTCAATCAAAGGTGGTTGGTGTTGAAAGATGGAAGTCTATGTGGTGGCAATCATAACAATTTTGATAGTTCTCTTTTTCATCCTGTTGATTTGGCTCATCTGCATAAAACGGAGTGGGAAACAAAACAAGAAATACATCAAATTAAGAACCGTTGAAGATTATCAACCAGGGTACAATCTTAAAAATCTTGTACGTATCCATCTGTCATAATTTATTTTCATCAAACTTTGAAAATATCGGAATTGTCCATATACTGGAATCCGAAATTCCTGTCTGCCAAAGATTTACGCCAAGGCCTTGTATGCTATACACCAGTAAATATTTTATCCCCAAGGCTAAATATGCTGTATGGATGAAGTGAACAAATCACCTACCAACACTTAAAAGATGCACATTTCATTCATTTTGGAAAGGTTCCAAGCTACTTTACAAGGAGTCCAAAAAAAATTTATCACAATCTTCTTTAATAAAATATAATGTCTATAAAAATATAAAGATTTTACACCAAAGTATGCCAGTAGTGACAAAAATAATGGAAAATATGCCGGCGTAAAAATCTTTGATATGGCTGTCTGCCAAAGATCTTTGGCGGAAAGGGCCTCGATTCCCAAGTGGGGAATGGTCAGCCAGACTGTTAAGTTTTCCACATGCCCAGAGAAGGAAAATCTTTTCAAGCCCATTTTATATGTTGAAACAAAACAATCAAACAAATGAATTAGATGGTGATAAATCAAGATCACATCAACTTACTAACTTAGCACATCAACTCAGCTAAATTAACCTAGTATTTGATATGCTTGGTTTTAAAACATGCATGAGTTTGTGTATGTGTAGCCCAACATGCATTTCATAATTTCTCTTCTGTCACACACATATGTACATGGTTCATCCTGTTAAAGAACAAGAATTATGTATATTTTCACTGTTTTGTTCCATTGCTTGCAACAAGGTTTCTCCATGCCACAGATCTGTGGGGGCAGAAGAGCCTCAGAATTCACTCTGCTGCACTAGTGTAGTTGAATGCAACTAAAACAATGGAAAAGAAGCAAATGTAGGTGGGAGTGATAGAGTGCGTTTTCCAACCTTTATCAATATTTTTAAGCTTTTAATTATTTCTAGAAATTTTCTAGACTATTATATAAATAAGGTTATTTGAAGTTAAAAATATTTCTTTGCTACTTTGAAAAACATTTTTTCTGCAAATTATTAATTAAATTAGAGTTGTGGTTATCACAGATAACACCAAATTCCAAGTGGAAGTCCATAACAAAGATCAACTAAAACATTCCAAACGTAGTTTGAAAGTCATTTTTAGAAATTGTATTTAATTTTTATTGGGTGGAGAAAAAAGTTCTGTCATTTGATTGGCCTCTCTGCAAATTCTGTTTGTTACTATAGGCCATAAAATGAAGGCCAAAGGATGCCTGAACGACTAAATTAAATTTTGAGACATGACTTAACCTTATGTGACAAATTTAAGGCATCTTTAAATTTTGAAATGAACATATTTATGAAAATTAATTCCATGAATTCAATGCTACTACTTAAAAGAGTGTAAAAGTAAAAAAGAAGCCTATAAAGTTATTTACACTTTGCATATCTGTCTGATCGACTGCAGTATTAATGGAAATGACTTTTCAGAAATGTTTTCAATTGATTCATTTTGAAATGCAAAGAGACGCTATTTGGGTGCATTAGAACTAATCACAGAAGGCCAATCGATATCTCAAAATATAGGTTAAGCTTTCAGGAATTTAGTTTTACAGCCTACTAAAGAGCAAAACTTGCAGGATAGCCTAGAAAACAGGGAATATTTATACATCAGCAAGAACATGCAAAGTTTGGTAGCACACTTTTAGGCTTCTGCCTTTTTCAGACTGTGACTAGAATAATATCTATTTACTTAGGCTATTTATCCAACCAAGTCCATTTTGGTGTAAAATTTTTCTAAAATTTAAAAAATTAATTGTTATTTTCTAGATTTTACCAAGATTGTATGGATGGCGCTTGAGGGCTTTTGCCAGAATATCAAATTCTGTAAGTACATTCTGTATACATTGCTGTGAATAATTCAACATAAAATTTATCCATCCCGTTAGCTATATCAGTGCCTTTGTAAGTGTTCCAGATTAGGAGCTCATTGTTCTTAAAACAATAGAAAACATGGGTTTAGTTAATCGATTGTTTTAAATAACCATTGTACTTGGAATTATTGGGGGCTATAGTCTCCTCCCCCCACTTCAGATGTTGATGTTTATAACAGTGGAAGGGTGTGGTTAACTTGTGTGCTTTTGAGAAAAGACCACTATTACATGCTGTTCACTCAATGCAAAGGTGCTTGCAACGATGTTTCTTTCAGCAAACTGACAAAAGACTAAACTGCATTTTGCAACCTTATTCTTGCTTCTAAGACATGGTTGTCATGTCAAAAAATAGATTGACAAAACAGCTCGATTTTTTCTTCAAACACCATTTGAAAAATATGGCCTACATTTCTTGTCTACGTTTTGTCCATGAAACACAACAAGACTATTATAATTTGATGTTGCATTGGGAACCCCAACTATAGAACCTATGAGGCTTCTTGCAAAAGCTCTCTCCTGAGCTTTCCTTCAAATTACATTTTTTCAGCAGACGTTTTTTAAGTAAATCGAAATAAACGCCTTTAAAGAATGAAAATATCAATTTCCATTATTTCAATAATTTTCCCTGAAGTCTGACTCTTTTTAATTTCACTATCCGTCGACATGCTTTGGATATCTGTTGAACAGTGCAGCGGGTATGGATATGTAAAGAAATTAAATGTCCTATATGTAAATAATGCTACTTGGGTTCTACGTTGCTAATCAGAACATTGATCATGCTGTGAACCTCCATCACGTTTCTTCTTAACAAAAACGTTTGCGAAATTCGACCAGCATGGCTCTTGTTTAGACTGAAGAAAAATGAGTTAGTGAAATGAGAAGAACGATTATCGAAAATCGAAACTCGAACGAAAATCGATTACCCCTTGCTTTATACCAAAATTGTGAAAATCAACCAATTCTCTTTATAAGAAAATCATGAAAATCGACCAATCATCTTTATACCCAAATCATGAAAATCAACCAATCATCTTTATACCAAAATCATGGAAATCGACCAATCGTCTTTATACCAAAATCGTGAAAATCAACCAAACATCTTTATGCCAAAATCGTGAAAATCAACCAATCATTTTTATACCAAAATCATGAAAATCGACCAATCAGCTTTATACCAAAATCGTGAAAATCAACCAAACATCTTTATACCAAAATCGTGAAAATTGATTAACTTTATTTGTACCAAAATCGACTATCGAAACTGTTCTAAAAGGAACTTTCCTAGTACCCAAAATAGACAGAAGACATGGCGAGAAACGTACATTTGGAGACGATGGAGCATACTAGCCTAATAAATGCCAAGCTTTATTCGCGACAATTATTTGATTCCTAAAGGCATAAATTCATTTTCAAAAACAGCCTTATCTCAATAACACGAGAAAATTTGAAGAAAAATTCATAATTTGAACTGCATGAAAGAATTCATGTAAAAACGTCTTTTGCAGGAAGAATTTCAGGAGAGAGCTTTTGCAAGGTTCTATAGTTAGTATCCCCAAAACGACATCAAATTATAGCCTTAGGCTTCGTTGACGAAACGCATACGAGACTGTAGCGCAGGCCGTATTTTTCAAATGGCGTTTGAAGAAAAAATCGAGCTGTTTTGTCGATTTATTTTTTGACATGATAACCACCACGCCTTAGAAGCAAAAATAAGATTGCAGATTGCAGTATAGGCTTTTGTCCATTCTCTGAAAAAGACTTTTAGAAATTAGCTCATTGCTTTTTAGAATGAAAGTCAATCAAACAGCGCAACTTCTTTTTTCGTCGTTTCAACCCGGTAAATAATGATGAAACATAAACGACGCAAAAACAATAAATACAACATATTTTTAATATGGTTATCTTGTCTGATGGCTGAGACATTGCCTCTCCATATAATAACTGTCCTTAACAGAAGTGTTTACGTATATAAAAGAAACATTTTACTCTATTTATAAAAATCCTTTGCTTCAAAATCATCAATTCCATGTTTTCCAGGACTATCCAATTAAATATGTATGGCACAGAATATTAATCATATTTTTTGTAAGCCTTACTCAAAAAGGTAGTAACCCTTTCCAATCACAGCAACCTCTTCGTGGCACTTCTGATTGTTACTATAAGTATGTGTATTATAGGCACATTACATTTTTATGATTTGTATATTCGTATGAACATGCCTCAGATGTCATTGAATATTGAAAATCTATTTTTTCAGACATTTGGCAGATTGTTTGTTGTGCCAATATCTCAGGGGTAAGTGTTAAACTTCCACATGGAATTGAATCTTTTAATAACAATTTGATTTTTTAATTAATTATAAATTGGTGGTAAACCTATTGCTACCGAAGGCAGCCACAACCAATCTTGTTGAATTAAAAAAATGTGATTTGGTCAGTTAGTGCTAAATTGTGTGACGTCAGACTTATGGCGGACTGATCTATTCGAAAGATGTGATGAATGGAAAGCGTAGATTACAGCATTGTGAAAATTCATCACAAGTAGATAATTTCAGTGGACTCTTGCCAGCTTATTCTTCAGATGTATTCTATCCTGCTGATCAAAGCCGCATCACTAGAAAATCGAAAGACCATCTGATTTTTCCCCTACGTAAAAGTAATACTGGCCAAAAATTTCTGTCCTATCTAGGACCCAAATTATGGAACAATCTACCTTTAAATCTCAAATCTGCGAATAGTGCAAATGCATTTAAACACGAAATCAAAAACCATTTCACGCAAAGCCAAAAGTTTAAAGAGAAGAAAATGTATGCACTTACCACTAAAGTTATCTAACAGCATTTTGGCCAATTTTTACTAAAAATATAAATATATTACATATTCCATTTATATAAGTTTGAGTCTTTATTTTCATGGCATATCTCTATGGGAACCATTATGGAATCAAGGTCTTTCAATCTTCTAGTGCTATCCCTGCCACTCTAGTAGAGATACGTGATTTTTAAAATAATATTTTATGCATTTTTTTATTTTTATTAGTTTATATATATATTATTTTTTTGCAAAATTGTAAAATATTCTTATTTTTAACTTTTTAGCCATTTCAGAATTGTAAATTTTTAATTAAAGGTGACACTTACTTTCTTATAAAATAGCAATCATTATTTATAGAATTGCCACTCTCCCTAAATGCTTTTACTAATTTATTTTGGAAATGAAAAAAGATGTTGAGTTATTGATTTATATTTTAAAGTAAGCTATTTTCTTATTTCTGTTAGAAGTCAAGCCTACTTCAGTTCTTTTTTATTTTGAGCTTCTTTTTTTGTACACTTTCACAAAATTACACTCAGACCCAGACGAAACCCCTAACTACCTAGGGGCCTGTGTTCTGAAGGGGTGTGGTACATTATTCCTGTCTTTTTTTTGGAAACGTGTCTTTTTTTTGGGACACCCGGTATTTTAACTGTACTTCATTTGCTCTGTTTTTCCCCCAATTGCCAATGAAAGGCAACGCGTAATATGGTGTGTTATATTTTGAAATGCAACAATTTATGGTAGGAAAATCTTCCTTTGCAGAAAGTCGAATTTGAAAATATTCAGGTCAATGTACATACCGGAAAAGCCAACCTTATACCCTATCCAGCCAGCAGAAGTTAGAGCAGTTGATGTAAAAGATGGAACTAAAAATCCTGATCCTTGGTCTTTTGTACAAGAAAGGTGATAAGGCAGACTATTTTAGCATGTTAACATTGTGGATTTTTTGTACAAATTAGCCTCCCTTCCTCATATCCTATTACTAAGCCTAAGCCTGCTGGTATTAAACCCTTCATTATAGAGCAGAGCGTACAGAGCTTATTACATATTAAAGTTAAATCAATATGCCGTCAACATCTGGAATTTTTTTAATTTCGGAACAAATTATCTAACAGCCTTATTCAGGTTGGAATTATTAGAAAATTGTTTTATTTAGTCAAATATTGAATATAGACAGCTTCAAGATACGGACATTTTATTTTTGTTATTTATAATACTCCTGATACAGCTGGTAAACCTTCGTGTAACAACTAAAACTTTTTGGAAATTTTCAGTTTTGAGCAATGCAATTTTGTTTGAATATTTTTACGTGCGAAATCTTTTGATCTATTGTCTTGCCAAGTTATCGATAATTATTACTATGTAATTGCACTATGTTGTCTGAAATTATGTCTCAAAATATTGGGTTTGAAATTTTTACTTCCAGAAATGTTTGATTTTATTTCAAATATCAAATTATTGTAATGCTAGGATGGCGACTAGGATAAGCATCGGAAGATCCTGAACTTGCCGTTGATATTATTTTTATTAATTTTTAGCGAGGAGATTCTTGACGGCTTTCGATTCACTTCCATATCTGATTACGTTAATGCTTACAGGTATAATCAGTTTTGTTTAAAATTTTGCATGGTATTTTTAAACCAGAGGTGACCAAAAAATTTCACGCATTTAAAATAATAACAAAAAGTAAATTTTATTACCAATCTTTCGCATTTTTACACAGTTATGCCGAGGAAAAGTCGAGTTATTTTTCACAATTTATTTAAGTTGTAACAGCAGCTTAATTAATTAAAATTTAGCGTCTTTGTAAGCAACCAACAAGGCACATTTTGTGACAATATTGAAATAGACACGCCAATTTTAAAGCGGTTAGCCATTCAAGACAAAGCGAATTATTTCGAGCAGAAAATCAAAACATGGCTTTGTTTGTTAAGCTGCTATGCATAATCCGTCCTTGTTTAAGCAACCTGGATGTTATCGTACGGTTCTGAATATTTTAATATATGAATGTTTTGGGGGTTTCTTGGTATATTGAATTATTAACTCAAAAATAGCTCTTACTTGCACGCACAGTTCATGTATACACAAGTTTGAACACAGGTTCAGATTTATCATGCACGAACATTTTGAAAAACGACCTCCACTAACATGAAAATATATCTTGGTTTTAAAATTCACGAAAGATTTTATTGCGAGATAGTTATCAAATCAACTTCTGAAACATTGTAATTTTAGTTAAAATTTGATTTAAATTCAAGGTTTTATGTAAGACATTTTAATAGCATAAGTTTATTCGTAATTTGATATGTGAATTTTTTGCTCTGAATTAAAATGAAAAAGAAAATGAAACAGATTTCAGGAATGATTTGTAACAGGGATGATGGGATTTATACATTATGTTTTTTATGCATTTTATTGCAATTTTGTTCCCTAGAAGTGGAAAATGTACCCCTATCGACGTGGCTAAACGTGTCTTATCAGCTATGGAAGCAACTGAAAATAGGAACCCACCAATGAGAATTGTCACTCAATCAAACGCAGAAGAGATAATGGATGTAATTCGACATTAATTATCTTTACCTCGCTTTTTTATTTTTATTTTATTTTGCCACAATGGTGTAATTTACCTGGTGTCCCAGAAAAAGGCTGCGCATTTGCAGAGCTATTGTGGAGGAAATTCAGTTTTAATATTTTTGGATTTCTAATTTTTGGATTTCTTTTCTAATTGGATTTCATGAAAGAGGCTTTAACTTAAAATCTGATATTTTGGTTGGAGAATAAATCGAATAATCACTGAGTTATGCCCAATAATAATCCAAATTTAGAGTTTCCTCGAAACCAGATGTTGGTCTTTCCAATGTGTTACACTGAAATTGATTGATAATGGTCATTCGAACGGTAAGGATAAATGAATGGCAACATACAACGATATCTACATTAAAATTTAATTGCTGGTTGAAGGCAATGACACTGAGATAAAAACAGCTCATGTGCGACTTGTCGAATGATGTATCTTGGTTAAAGTTATAACGCAAAACAAATTACATCTACAAATATTTTGATTTTTGAGTAAAATCTACTTTCCATTGTGGTGGTTGATTAAAAATGTGACATACTGATGTTCACCGTACATAAATTCAGCTCAAAGTTTATAAAAATAAATTCAGAAGATTTAATCTATAATGTCACACGATTTGGACATTCATGGTCATTATCAAAACATCTTGTTTTGCAGAAACACAAATGTTGCACTTTCATTTAGTGTAACTCAGCGGTTATTGAATCTATTTTGCCAAGCAAGGTAAAGCAAGATATCAAACTTGAAGTTAAGCCTCTTCTATAATACCCAAGTAGAATATATAATATGAAAAATTACGCTCCACCCACCACAGCTTTTCAAATTTGTAGCCCTTTTATTGGGACACTCGGTATTATATACCATAATTTATATATCATATATTATAATATACTATATATTATTTACTATATATTATATATTCTAATATGCTATGATCTATATTGTTATATATTATATACTATAATCTCTTGTAAATCATCAAGGATTTATGCAATTACATTAGAAATGAAGTTGTAATTGAAGTTGTAATAAAAATAGTACTGGGATCGCCAAAAACTGAGAAGCTTTTAGTACTGACGACCAGGCGTAGTTTGTTAGAAAAGAATGTATTTGGTAAACATTTGGTTGATTTCTTGAGGACAAGGTCTTTATTTTTTTGGTGAGACGACCAAGAATCACTAGTTATTTTATCTAACATGCACAAATTGTTATGGTTACTAACATATGAAATTCTTGCAAATTTTGAAAAAAACAATGAACTAGTCTATCATTCGTGCGATTTTTCAACGGAAAGTAGCTTTTGTGGATTTTTATATGTTTACATTTTTTTAGATGGCTGCTGCCTCAGCTGCTAGATACGAAAATGGTTCTCCCTTGTCAGTTTTTGATGGTATTCCAATAACAATTAAAGACGAACTCCGAGTGGTAAGCAATTTGGAAAAATAACTGCTGCCGAGCTGTACGAGGCAGATTACACTGTGGTAGCTCGAGATATGATCAGAATTTCGGATTCCTTTTCGTGCAACTTTTAAAAAGTTACATGAAGTGGCACCAAAAGATCTTCTGGCTACTATAGGAACGTTTTATATTGGATCCGTAAAATACAAAATAAACAAATCCAACAGTGAAGATCAATCATTGCAAAGGCGAGCTAGTAAATCATACTGCTATGAAATTTATATATACGAGTTCTCTCTTGAAAAAATTGGGTGATCGAATGATTTGTATAGAATTTTGGATTATTTTGAGGAGCTTTTACGAGTTATAGAATGTTTTTACGATCAGTTATTGTCATGTTAACCCTTTGACGCCCAGATTTGTTCAAGAAAATCCTATTCAAGTTTTATTTTTGCCGGCGGTAGCACTTGAAAAACAATTATTTCATTTATTTGAGAAGCTTACGTTGAAGTATCTGAATTTAGTATGAAGTTCTACCCACACGTGGCTTTCCGAAATGGCTTTTTTATTTTAGCAGTATTTGGGATTTGAAATGGCTCATGCTAGTACATTTTTGACAAAATAATAGAAGAACTATACAAATTATATACATATTGGAAGAAATTTTGAAATTAATAGAACTATTAATAGAATATTAATAGGAAAAAAATAGCGCTTTACTTTCTTAAAAATTCCGTTTTTTTAGGGAATGGCTTGTTTTGGCTTTGTCCTTCGGTTATTTCTTGTCGGATTTGTTTTGTGGACAGTGCTTGTGGGAATTCTTGTGGGCTGTGCTTATGGATATTTTTCGTGGACAGTCCTTGTCAATTTTTTCTGCTCTTGCTTTTGCCAGATATCCTACTTTTAAAATTTTTCGAAAACATTTTCATTTTTCTTAAAGGCTGGTTATAGATGTTACGAAGGAACATCTTTTTTGGGCGAGGATTTTGAGACGGAGGAGACAGAAGCAACTGTTGTTAAAAATTTACGCAAAGGAGGCGCAATTATAATTGGTATTGCCAACATGCACCAACTTGGCATGGGGACTACTGGCTGCAACGGAAGCAGGTTTGTTTTAACTTCATTTTTTGTTAATTACAGTTGACTTTGTTTGTTTATTTGCTTGTTTGTTTGTTTGTTTGTTTGTTTGTTTTGTATGTCCCTTAAGAGCTTTCAGGTTGGTTTAGTAGATTTGGTTAGCTCTATCACGAACAGCTTTTTATAATTTTCAAGAGTTTGAGGTAGATAATTTGCCCTCTTAAATCATGACGCTCGATACATCGTTAATCAGTGAACCATACTGTGCTTCTTGGAGTCAGGCCTCATTTAAAACGTTTTGTGCCTGCGAGCAAATGAGTGAAAAATGTGCATGCAATTAAAGCACTATTGTTTAAGAAAATGTGCCTGCAACTGATACTAGTACTGTTTGTAGTTCCATTCTCTGCCTGCGAGCGGTACTTTCGTGCTCGCTCGCATTAATCAGGCCTTCTTGGGATGTGGATGAAAGGGTTCATATGTAAATTTTTAGACGCAAACAGTTTTACAGTTCCACTAAATGTTCACCCCCAGGCAGTTTTGATTTGTTGTGAACATCAATGAAATAGAAAGCTCCAGTGTTTTGTTTGACTTGATTTTGAAGTTTTGACACGTTTTGAATACAGTAGATCCCCGCTATTAAGAAATTGGATACTTGGCTTTAGCCTCAATGTTTTTCAAATCATTCCAGTGTTATTCTATTGTTCTCCCATAGATTTATAGCCTCCAGTTTCTTAATTTGCAGTTTCTTGACAGCAGGATCCACTGTAGCTGTTTTTATATCAAAACATGTTTCTATTTGTGTTCCTTGTTATAAGTTTCTTATCCTCAGTCTGGGAATTTCCTTGTGAGCTTTTCAATTTTATTACCATTGTATTCTTGTCACTGTTGAACCAGTTTAAAGGTAATTTTTGGACATTTTTTTGCTCCAAAGGTTTCACGGCACAGCTAGAAATCCATACAATCCGGATCATTATTGTGGCGGCAGCTCTAGTGGTTCTGGTGCTGCAGTCGCTTCAGGTAATTTATGCATTTCATGTTGGTCTGCAATATTGTCTTCGTGTTGGTCTGCAATATTGTCGCATTTGTGATGCTTCTAGATTTACGCTTGGTAAAACTGTGCCTGACAGAACTAAAATATGAATGTTGTTGTTGTTGTAATTTTCACTATCTGTGTGGGAAAACAAAGATAAACATGTATTAACCCTTTCACCCCGAGAAAGACCACACGGCCCATTGACAAACAACGTAAAACGTCATATATTCAGGAGGTAAACGAGAGTAGAACTTTACATTAATTTCAAATATTTCAACGCAAGTTTATCAAATGAATCAAGTTGGTTTGCATGTGTTGCCCCCTGCAAAATAGAACTTCCGTGTGATTTACCTGTTTGGCAGAAAGAAATCCGGGCATGAAAGGGTTCATAATTTATATATATAATTTTAAAATGTTTTATAAGGGGTCATGTGGTTAGTTGTTAAACAACTTTTACGACTTCTTGTTTTCATTTTATTTAAATTCTAAAAGAAGTTTTGTTCATTTCAAATATTTAACGTGAATTTACATATTGATTTAGTTGATTTGCGTCTGTTACAGCCTGCAAAATAGAACTTCGATTTGATTTTCACATCACATGGTTTTTTCTATTGTATATATTGTAAAATGTGATGAAGGAACCTTCCTGTATCACTGTATTTGAATTGCAGGCATTGTTCCTATGGCAATTGGCGTGGATGGTGGAGGGTCTGTGCGCATTCCTGCAGCAGCTTGTGGAACTGTTGGCGTCAAAGGTATCCATTTTACGTCATCACTTTGAGTCTTGAGTAATAAACTAAACTACGAAAATAACCTATAGTAATGAAATAAACTACAAAATAAAATAAAGGGGGAGGGGTCAAAATAAAAGGGGGGGGTCAGAATGAACGGGGATCTTGATGAAAAAGTAGTTTCAAGAGAGAGACAAATTTCAGAGCCTGAAGGTTTTCTTCACTAGTCATAAAAAAGCTGCGGGGTCTTCAAAAATCCGAAGGTAATGAACTTCCTCCCAGCCCCGTTTATTTTGGACCTTAGATCATTCCTTCGGTGATGACTACCAATGAAAAGTAAATTTTTGTGAATGTTTGTGAAAAATAAAAGTGAAACAGTAAATGTTTTACGGTATTTACTTTACACTTCTGCGGTATATATATATATATATAATATTTTAATTAATATAGGTTTAATGAATTAATATAAATTAAACACAGCATTGTTTTACATTTTGACTCGCCCTTATGTTAGATTTTTAAACATTCAGAAAAACATATATACATATATATGTGTATACTCGCATACTATATATATATATATATATATATATATATACAACATGTATAGCATGTGCCTTCCCGTTTATCACCATAATGGCTTTATGGCAACTCCTGAACTTGACCACAGGATGTACGGTATATATATATGTATATATATATATGGTATATAAAATCAGTATATTGATTTGTCCGTGATAAAAGTGCTCAATACATATAAGTA
>JAYJMH010031099.1:0-73404 GCA_036873815.1 Phacellophora camtschatica
CTAGTGTCAGCAGTTGAAGTTGACTTTCTTTGAAAGAACTTTTGCCATGTAAAATAATGTTATTCTTGTGTCAGTCTTGCGAAAGCTCTTCAAACACTCTTCTCAAATATGCACCTCCCATGTCGATACAATGTATATGTCGAAAGATATTGCAGTTTTTAGGTAATTTTAGGCTCGTCTGTGACGTCATCGATCAAGTGACATTCGAAAATTTTCAGAAATGGCACATTGTCTTAAATTAATCCCAGTGACCTACTCAAACAATACAAACCTTAAAAAGTTTCGTTAGGCACTTGCTTGGATGGTTAGTAGTTAGTTAGGCTATTTTCCCCATCAATTTTGAAAAAATTTAGGAAGTTTTTGGTTGTTATGTTGAATGCCCCCCTCCCATACTTCTATAATTTTTCATTTCATTTAATCGTTCAGCAACATATTAAACAAACAAGTCTCAAAAATATACAATTTTTTAAAAATGTTCAATAAATGTTCTACGTCCTAGGCCAAAAAAAATGTTACCTTTTTCTGGTTGCAGATTCATTGAGGCTGAAGAGAAAACCCGCGAAGCGTTAAGAGACTTGCAGATACTTCTTCCAGACGTCAAAACGCGGCTCGATGAACGCAGCATCAACATTATTTTTGAAGAATAATCGATGACCGATAAAGCGACGATGGATGTGTTGAAGTACTGCAGGTCAATGTGGCAAATGTGAATGTGGCAAATGTGGCAGTTTATCCAGTTCGAGGCAACGAAATCAAATTGAGATTAAAATGGCGGGAAAATTACATGTGCGCTGCTGTGGCTGCTGTGCGTCTCTGTTTCAATAGAGATAAAGAATTCACGATTTAAAAAGTCCTTCATGTCTAAATTATTTATTCCTATTGTGGTTTCTTTGCGTTGTATTTCCCTCAATTTATTTGTGTGCCGGTTAGCTGGTTATCATTTAAACATTTAAGACTAAAGTCCAGATTCTAAATTCCATATTCCACATTTTATGGTATACCTCCGCTGCTGATTCACAAGAAATCAAACGTGCCAGCTGCATTGTGTCCATTGTTAGGAAGTGCAAGTGCCGAGTGAAGTTGTCTGAGTTTGCACGACAGCAGTATGTTAAGATTGTCAACAAGGCTCTTTCCAAAGCTGAGAATCATTTCCAAGAACAAGCATGGATACTGCTCTGTTTCAGAATCAATATATATCGCTCCGATGATCGCTTCTGTAACTGGTGGGTGAGAATCATAGTTTGTAACTTTCGTTTTTCCCTGTCTGGATGCGAAAGAAAAATCTCTGCCTGATGTGGCTGGTTTGATTTTGCTTTTTCAGTTGACTGAAGCTCGCATTAGCTTTAGATTAGCTTGCTTTCTGCTGACGACCACAAAGTGCGCCCAGAATGTAATAAGCACATTTTAAGAACCTCGCCCGTGTATCCATACATCAAAAAGAACACGAACCGAACGAAGGCGAAATTTAAAACCAAACAATTTTAGGAAGGGGGATAATTTAACATTATTGATATTGCGTATTCTGTTGGTCGCCTGGTCCTGTGGTGAATTTAGCTTCTCAAACGTTTCGAAAATTGCCCTTCATCCTAAATTTGCTTCTTTTTACATTTACTGGCATGCATGCACTTTCGATTCATCCACAATATCTAATATAATACAATCAGATAAACCAAGGAATTTGGCATCAGACGCATTGTTTGATGATGCATGCATGCCTCATGTCACCTTTGGGTTGTAATTATGTACTATCTAATTTCAAGAAAGACTTCATGCAATTATGCACTGTCTATCCAATTGTAATTATGCACTGTCTATCCACAGTAAAATCGCTTCCAAAACCTAATATTTTGCAGAATGGAAAATCAGTTTTTTTTTATCACCCCAGACTTAACATGCTAGGAACAGTTTTTCCTCTTTGGCTGAAGGGCTACCTCCCACTTTTTTGTAATATTATGAAAATTAGAATACGCCTTTACAGGTGGTCAGTACCATTGTCCAAAGAAATTTTGAGATGATGAATGGAATAAAAATGCAAACCTAAAAGTATAATATAGACCCCTTTCAATGTTTACAGGCAAACCCACAAGGCATCCTTTGTTTTGTAAACAATAGCATTCAATTAATTAATCATAAAAAGGTGTGAATTTTTTATTGTTGCATTGTTTTGCATTACAAAAGAATCTCATTCGCCTGTTGGAAAATGTAAACCTTGAAAGAGGTCTATAGTATGGTGCATGTTATGATGCTTTTTTGCTGGCACCTATAGCATCTTTTCCTATATGCTATTTCTTAATATTTTACCTGAAAATATAAGATTTCAAATTTTTAGATTCAAAATTAATTTTTTTTTAAAAAATCTTTCAGACCCAAAAATATTTTTATCGAATCAGAAATCTCAGACCCAAAAATATAGGACATGCCCTCTACCCAAGTCAGGTGGTACTGCCCTAACTGATCCTAGCATGTTAGAAATAACTGATTTTATGAAACAATGCAATGGATTTGAGACTTGCAAATAGTCTTATTGTGCAACAAGTAAAATGAACTGAACTGAAGAATAGTTTTTATAATTAAATGAGCACAACCAGAGAGCAGAACTTTATTGTTTTTCTTTTGTGTTTTTCATTGGTGTGGTTAGCTGCCAAAAAGGGTTTCTGATTGAGAGTATGGTTCAAAATATGGTTTGTTATATGGGTGCTGCTCTGAGGAGTATGACATATAGCTTTATTGATCAGGCTTGCCTGTAGGTGGGATCCCATGTGCATGCCTAAAGTTTTCAAGGCATGCTTTTGATCGCACATGCAAAGCTCTATTCAAAGCGCTAATTCCCTGTTAAAATTCTGACTTTTTATGAAAATATTCTTTGGAAAGCGAAGGCCATGTCAGCAATCCTTGTAAAAAATGAAACAGTTTGAAGAAAATGGACAACAAAGTACACAAAAGAACAAGAAAAGAAAAAACTGGACGAATAAATGACAATTGAAGAAGAATGAGACATAAACTTTGGCATTGATGATTTTTAAAAGTGTAATATGATATGAAGATCGATTTTTAATTACAATGCTAATTTGTTTGACCCTGAGACTCCTGTATTCAACTTAAATGCAACGAAACTGTCTCCTACGTAGTCACACTACTCCGTTTTTTTTTCGCCTGAATATAGATTTATTTTGCTCTGTTTTTGGCTTTACTTTCAATTAATCCACTATGAAAATCTAGAATTTTAAAAATGCTTATAAAAATGAAGTCAAATGAAAACGGATGGTCCTGGAAAATGGCCTGTTCTTAGAAAATGGCCTGTTCTTGCAAGTAACACCGATTTTAAAGCCAGAAAATACTCGGTTTTTCCTACGCAAATACATATATAGTTTTATTCAAAATATCGACTTTATAGATTATCTAAAAAGATCATATCAAATACAGTGTATCGGATGATAATGAAAACAATTACTATATAATAGTTAAACAACTAAATACGTTTGAATGCTGGAATGCTGGAAGAAGTTGAGACAATGGTAGAAAGGAGATGGCTCACATCATGGTCATCGCTAGAGATTCCAGCCTGGGGGGTCAAAATGAAGCCCTTTTTCCAGTTGCTATAGACAGGATAAATTTCGAAATGATGAATTAGCGTATTTCGTTAGTTCAGTTATTGGACTACATGCTTCTCTGGACTTGCTCAAGTCTTCGCTCACGCGGCCATCCAATGTTTCTCTTATTTAATTTTACAATTCGCATGTTTTACACAAAGTATTTGAGCTTTTAATTAAAAAAAAATTCATTCTGAACAATTGTGGTAAAGGACTAAACAAAATAAGACCATGCTTACTTGACCTTAAATGTTACGTGCATGCTTACTTGACCTTAAATGTTACGTGCATGCTTTAGCAGTTAGAAGCTAAATTTTATAATCCCGGGCATTGGGTTTCCTTTCAATTATGTGGTTTTGCTGACATTATGTGGTTTTGCTGACGTACTTGATGATTTGTTCAAGCAAGCGCACGTTTTGCTTGAATTCTGGTTGTTCTTAATTGCACACAGATAGTTAACCGTTTTCCCACTATTTTTTCACCATTTTTTAGTAAGTCTTATTTCTCAGAACGGGATTTGGGGACACCAGTTAGTGTTCAAAGGATTTGCTTACCTAACGGACCACTCAATTTCATGTTACATGTTACAACTTCTCAAAGTAACAAGGTATCAAAATAAGAAAAGAGCTTATGAACCATTAACATTAATTTGAATGTTGGTTATTCCAAAATTATACTACATATCAAAATTTCTTGAAACATTTTCCGTGTCAAATTCCCTGACACGCGTGGTTCGGTTCCAAAACAAGAGATGAGGAGGTATAGAAAGCTTTTTCCGCGAGGGTGCTCAGTTTTTCATCAAATCTCAACTGTATCATTTGTGCTTTTTATAACCAATCAAATCTATTTGTTTTGCATTCGCCTTTTAATTCTGCACAGTATGATACATGTTCAGGGTTTATTTAAAAACCGACCGCAGAAAATTACCCGTAACTAAATTTAATTTCACATTTTTAGTTGCTGATCAGAAGTGTCTTCTTACTTTTTAATGCATTTACAAATATAGTCCTTTGCAATATCAGCCTGCGGTTTCTTGAAAATTTTGCTGAAAAGCTTTTTTTTAAATAATGATTGGTAATATACGGATTAATTTCTGTTCAATCTTTCGCCATGTTTCACTAGTACACCATTCTCTTAGCTTTATGAACTTTATCTTACACAAAATTACAGAAGCATTTTTGCGAAATTATCTAAGAAACTAATTTAAAAAATATAAAACTCAAGGATATACTATTAGGTAGATATTTAGATTGGGGGAAGGGATTATTGTTGTATTTGATCTATTAAATCCCATCATATCCGTTTTAGAAAAAATTGATGTGCTCTGTAAAGTTTCTTTTTATCTCATTTGTTGATTGTTGTTTTCAAAACAGCCTCTTCATCCTGACAACCAGGGAGTAATAGTTTTGATTTGCGGTTATGTGGGAAATTTCTGTTGCCAAAACCTCGTTTTCCCTGGGTCCCATGTGTGCGTCTGATGTAAGGGATCAACTCTTTTAGAAAAGAGCAATGGTCTAATTGCTCTGTTGTGGTATGATAGGTTAGCCTGAGATCAGGCTCGTGGAATGGCAGGAGTGTATTGGTTACACGTCACATCACGGCATAATGTCAGCACTTGAAGAAAATGGGATGAGAAGAGAACCGGGTATGCATTTGTATCAGGGCACATTAAAAATAAATTGTCTGTCATTGAAAATCTTGCGTGCATAGCATATTTACCATATTCTTGTGGCCTAATTCCAGACCTGGACAATATGCCAGATTCGTCCCGTGGCGTGAAGAAGGTAGGAATTGATTCTTTTTACAAATTGTTAAGTACATTATTTTTCGCGAATCACTGCTAGGTTCACCTATCGTCTTGTTTTCCAGCAACTCCCAAGAAACTCTTTACCCCTGGACCATTGGAAGTCAGCTACGAAACAAAATGTGCAATGCTCAAAGATCTTGGACACAGAGATCCAGAATTTGGACATGCAGTGAAATTCATAAGAAGAAAACTTTTGGAGATTGCACAAGTAAATGAAGTTGAATACACAGTTGTGCCAATGCAAGGAAGTGGCACTTTTGCTGTCGAAGCCGTTTTAGGAACTATTGTACCGAAAGATACTGGCAGGTCGTTGATTATTGCAAATGGAGCTTATGGGAAAAGGATCATCAAGATGAGTGACATGATGGGCCTCAATCAGGTTGGCATTATATTTTACGATATTGTCATTGGATTCTCCGGAACAGATTTCGACTCCCTGGATATATGTCACCTGTGGATTAGTTAAGAAATCATCAACTAATTAATAATTCAATTCTTTTGTTTAATACAGTGTTTTGTTTACAAACGGAAAAGAAACCGCAAAACAACCGCGTTTTTGTTCAAAGACTAGAAAAATTTCACCAGGAGTACTATCTGGTATATGGTTGGTTCGTTAATGTGTGTAAAATTAAATATATGACTTAGTACATATATACAGTAACTGGAGATTTTACTCTACTCTATAAGGTAGCTTGTTTCTGAAGAGTTTTCTATTTGTTTTTTGTTTATTACAATAAATTGAAGAGGGTTTTGTTGGTGGCAAAGACACCACCCGTTGTTAAAATTAGATTACATATACATGAATGGAACCACGATGCAATGACTCTGAATAAGGTTATTGTATTATTGATTAAAGAACTAAATTTATTATTAAAGGGCTTACGACCCCCCCCCCCCTCCCCCCAAAAATGGTTTCTATCTGGATAAGAATTTTTAGAGATGAAGAACACGGGAACAGCAAATTCTCGAGTAGTACCTATGACGTCATAAAGTAAATTTTCAAATTGCAATATCTCGAAAACCACATCTACAATACGAAAAAATGTTGTTTTTCATCTCTCAACATTCTTATTCAGATGGAACCGCATTTGGGAGGTCAAATTTTGGATCGTATAAGCTCTTTAATCATTAATGAATACCCACCAGGAGATAACGAATTTTTTGGTGTTTTGTTGAAATCTCAATTGTTCGTCATTTCTTTAAATGATGGCTGTTGTATTGTTTGGTTTCTAGTGGAGCAAACTGTTTTATTCATTCTTGTTTTTAATTATTTATCAAATGATTTACCTGAATTCTGAAGAAGCAGGTTAATTAGACCATTAATGCCAGGGAAGAAAGTTATTGTAGAGGATATGCAGAGAGGTGTTAAAACAAAAGGAGTGACTCTTTTAAACAGTAATCGTGTGAAAATGTTCTCAAAGCCCGGGATGAAAAGTTTGTTTTTCGTGCACTAGATATTAATATTTTCAGTACTGAATTGACCGTGTTCTGAAAATAACTTTTATCAAACTTTTGCTGAAGCTAGATTTGCATACGCGCCCTTGAAAGTTTATCAACGAAGAGACAAAATTCGGTGTTTGTGACTTTAGATCATTTTGTTTGGTAGAAAACAAAAACATGGATACACGATTTTTTCCTATAAGCAATTGCTTTATATATCAATATCAACTGTACCGAAATTCGGCCAAAAAGTAAGCAAGAGACAATCAATCAATCAATCAATTTTATTCATAGAGTGCACACTAATTACGGGGAAAATCATGCAATCTATACGACTCAGAGAAAAATGATGCTTAACTGGTCTGAGCCGTGAACTAAACTTTATAAGTAAATGGACAATTTTATTTTCATTTTATAATATATTTGTTTTAGTGGCCCAAATAGAATGCATGTTTTTCCATTAATTGTAAAATGTGTTCTATGAATAAATTTATATGATTTGATGTGATATTATAAGTAAAAATAAAAATAAAACCTAAAATGCAACAGATTTACATCAGATACAACAGGCAAGTAAGTGATTTTTAATCAATTGCAACAGGAGCTCCTTGGAGCAAGCTGTTGTGCTTTTATAGTATGGCGCTTTGGCCGTGCGTGAATGAGACTGTTTAAGCCACGTACTATTTTCGATTATGTTATTTCCAATCACCCAGTACTATTTTCAATTATCCAGTACTCTAAGCAACCATTTAAGTTCCAACTTGAGTTCCATATTTTGGCTGAAAATAAAGTCACTTATAAATAATGGTGTATACGAACAGAAACGACCATCGGATTTTAATAGATGGAGACACTTTTTTCCAAGAGGACCCAAATCAGTGTGACTACAGAGTTTCTTCTTTTTAACAAACACGACATAGAAAGTAAAAGTACTAAAATATATTGACATGTAAAAATCTCTGTATTGGTTCTTGTGGGGGCATTTGTTATCTGCAAGCTCTTTTTGAAACGAAAACGTTCTCTCCCAGAAGAAAGGAGACTGTTATGGGTGAAAAGGGATCTTTTTATTTTCAAAACTGTCATTTAAAGATTTCGTTGTTTTTACGAAACGTATTTTTTTGTTCTTGACCAGATTACATTGGAAGGCCACGAATATGACAGAGCAGACGTCCAAGCCATTCGTTATATTCTTACCGAAAACAAAGATATCACAACTGTGTGCATGGTGCATTGCGAAACAAGCTCTGGAGTGGTACATCCTGTAGAAGAAATAGGCATGGCCGTTGCTGAACTTGCACCAAACGCCAACTTCGTTGTCGACGCAATGAGCAGCTTTGGCGGGATCCCTCTTGACCTCAAGGAGGCTAATATAGACTTTATGGTTAGTTCTGCCAACAAATGCATCGAAGGAGTACCAGGGTTTTCTTACGTGATCAGCAATAAAGATAAGTTGATCAGTTGCAAAGGATGGTCGCGTAGTCTGAGTTTGGACCTTGTGGATCAGTATTTGACCCTCGAAAGAACGGGGTTGTTTCGGTTTACCGCACCAACTCATACCATGTTAGCGTTCAAAAAGGCATTGGAAGAATTTGAAGAAGAAGGCGGAGTAGCTGGAAGAGCAGCAAGGTCAGTGAAGACATACATATCCTAGCTATTATCTTTCTCTTGACTAGATATTTTTCTCAATTAACAAATTCCCATTCTCATTACTCTCTAAAAACGTCATATGCCACAGTAGATAATCATACAAATATGAACACACTACATGAAACAAAACTGCTATGAAATCTAAGAGTATCTTTCTTTTCATCACATTTAGGTAATAATTTGATGCGTTAATGTTTTGCAATAACTTTTATGCAGGTACAGAAAAAATCGGGATATTCTTCGCGAAGGTATGAAGGAATTGGGCTTCAGAGAATTTCTGGACGATAGTCACGATGGTTACATCATCACATCATTCCATTACCCCGAAGATAAAAATTTTAGCTTTGAAGAGTTTGAGGCTCGCTTGGGCGATAAAGGTCAAGGGATATATCCAGGTCAAGTCACAGAGGCGCGTTGTTTTCGTTTAGGTAACATTGGTCAACTTTTCCCTGAAGACATGGAATGCCTCTTGGAATGTATTCATGAGTCGCTGATAGAGATGAACCTGGAGCTGCCTTTAACAGGATAGCATGATTTCAAATACGAATGCCAAGTAACCTGGCTCGAAAGGTTTTTTTAAAGAAAATATCCTTGAAACTGTGAATAAATATTGAGGAACGACTATACCTTAACCATAAATATCTAACAATGTTATGAAACAAAATACCCTTGTACACGCTTTTCTGGGTGGTAAGATTTGATGGACCGATTTTATGAGCGAGAATAAATTGTTGCCGGAGGGTGGAGGTATCAAAATACAAATATAGGCGGAAATTGAAATCGTAGGTTAAGTGATTTGATTTATAGATTAGAGTGCTGGCAATGGCGCGCATTGGCTTTTATCATGGTTTACATTTAAAGCGCGCACCCGCTGTGGGTTTAACTGCAGTTTAAGAAACTCTCACTGATAAGATATTCTGGTTGAAAAAGAAATGTATTTTATTCAATAGGTTATTCAATATACCTTTTTGGGAAATAGAGCCTGGTCTCGAGGCTATTCCTGTATTTCTAATACGAGGCTAGTCCTGTAACACAATTAAGTGATTTTTATTTCCGAAAAGGTCCATTTATATGAATTTAGTGGCAAAACGTTTTGCCCTACAACACCAGCAATGCTAGAAAGTTATTTTTTATTTGCTGTTCTTTACATTTTTGAGTTTGTTCATTTGCTGAATCTTTAGAATACTTAAGCCTCAAATAGTTATATTTAAAAATTGGTGCTTTGCACGGAAGCGTCGTAGGTCCTGAAGATTAGAGACACGACGGCCTAGTTGTTTTTTTATTTATATGTTTTGAAAATCTCAGGCTTTCTGGAGATATTTTTTATTAAAATGGAGCGAAATATGAAGTTTAGTTTGCATCTCATCTCAAAAATTGATAATTTTTAATCATCTAATGCAATGCACCAATTTCAAAATATGTTATTTAAGCATCATTATAATTAAATTTTAGGCATTTATGCATTTGATTGAAGAATAGTTTCTATCTATTGTTTGTCTTCAGTTTCTGACAAAACTAAAGGCCTTTTTACGAGGAGGGCGGAAGATACTACCACCCACCACCAAAAACATCCAAAGTTGAGTAACCGAGCATTTTCTAGGGATTTAGTTGAATCTTTCTAGGGGCTAAACAAGTCTCTTTGTATGAATTGAATTGAATTGCTGGACCAATGTTTCAGTAAAAATGCTAGGCCAGCAAACATTTACATTGTTCTCCATTGTTTAGCTCAGCTTCGTTTACAAAATCGTTTAGTTAACGAATCAAATCCCTATATTTGTAGCTTCTGCAATTTGATTGGTGCGACGGCCAACATTTTTTTTGTACAATTACCAGTCGCTTGTTGGCGTTCAGAAATTAAATTAAATTTTCTCAAAGCGACCGGTGTAGCCAGTCGAGATTATAACAGACACCATCTCTAGATATAAGACAGATATTATTTGTTCTCAAAATACACATTTCAAAACAACTTTGAATAAAGATATATATGTACAACTGTGGTTTATGTGTGTGCGTGTTTGGGTGGGGGGGGGGGGGTATCATTGTCTCATCTACACACCGAACCGAACCTCGGAGATACCTAGAAAGACAATAGAAATGAATGGATGTACTATATAAATTATTAATCCTTACTATATCATAAGTTGCCATTTAGCAATAAATTATTCAGCCTAATGCAGAATATTCCGGTTCCGTGAAATAGCTATGTTTGGTGTGCTTTTACGTAGAGTCATGCATGAAGATGCCAAAAATTAGATTAGCTACACAGTCTCTGTATCGCTCTCCGAACTTATATGTCGTTCTGGCTATCAACAACAACAACAGCGAAAATCGAGGGACTGCGTAACCAGTCCAAAATTAGATCATTTGACTTTGGAATGTTCAAAGCGAATGTCATCCATTTTCGATTCGGGTAAACTTTTTCCAAATTGGTAAGTTAAATAATGTAATTAATCTAACGTCTAGATAAGTACTTTTCTTGCAGATTGTTTCTTTTATTTTTGTCAGGCCAAAACTTTTTAAATTTTGTTACTTGATTAGGCCTTTGTAAGGAGGTTATTATTTTAACTTTCCCAGGCTCATCAATTTTCACCAACACAGTTTTCAGTTTATTTATTACCATATCTCTCTTTGTCTATGCTCGTTTCTATTTTATTTTATTAAACGATCGATATGTTTACTTTCTATGTTTTAAGGCAGAAGCAGATCTTGCCACTGCTATAAAAAATCCAAAATAAGGGCTCTTGATTCACTTAATCTTGGGAGGGGTGCTCTTGTGGATCTTAAAATCGCTGGAGAATCGGTAAAATTCAATGTTTATTGAAAAATCTTTATCGTAAAACGGTGATGTTTAGCGTGAAAAGCAGTCTGCCGGAAAATCTGACCTGATGGCGACTGTCCTCACCAGGGAAACCCACGAAAATTTGAATCAAAGATTACTTAATGCTCAATGATACTAATAGAGTGGGTGTGATGTCAGATAATTATTTCAATGAAGACTGTGTATGTAACTTTTTATCCTGTACAATATATACCCAATTTTTAAAAAAATGTTTTTGTTGAAAAAAAGAAATGGTAAAAACGGAATTTTTTATATACACAGTACTAAAAACGGAATTTTCTCATATACAATTAAGAAACTTTTAAGAAACTTTTACAGGTGAAATTTGGTCAAATGTGTTGAAAAAATTAAGTGGAGCTAGTGGGGCCTTGGCCAGGTTTATTACATAAAAAAACGTGTATGCCGAGATTCCACGCAAGGTATTTTAAAAACACAAAAACGATAATTCTTGTTGATGATTAGTAGTTAACTTTGATACAAATCTAATTTTATCACCTGCAAAGAAAAGTACTGTATGTCATATGTCACAACAGATTCACATGCTCAAAACAATGAAGAAGTTAAAAAAATATGCGTGATGCGAAGAAAACCGGATAAATTGTGCATTTCACTTTATGTTTTCAAACAACAGATTTATCAACAAACGTATTGCCAATCCATTTTTTCTTTATTAACAGTAAACACCCGCATGTAAGAGCCTTTTAAGAACCTGCTGGCTAAAATACCTACATTTACTCTAATTAGAATGAAAAATTCATTATGCGAGTCCAGAAGACTTTGTTGAAATGATAAACATATATATTCCAAGTAAAATTGAGTAGTTCAAGTTCACTACCCTTTGAGGTGTTAAACTGAAATATGCGTTTAACTTACACTTCCGTCGGAAGCCGTTCGAGATTGTGGGATTTATTGTTCTCAGAATAATAGATAACAAAGGTTTAATTAACCGATTGTTTTAAATCATCATTGTTCTTGAAATTAATACCCCCAGTCCCTGAATATTTGGCTTCAGCGTGATTGTTAAGCCATTTGGCTACTCACTGTAGTTATCAGCAAAGTAGTTATCATTTTCAGACATTTTTAATTTGTCGGTGGCTTGATTTCAGTCTGACTTTTAGCCTGGTTCTTAAATTCCTATTCTTGTTTGCGGGGTTTTACTGCATCGGACACATTTGAATATACCACGGAATTGTGGCTATTTCTTTTTGTTATTTGTGGGTATTAAAAGTTTTGAAATGCGTTGAAATAGCGAAGGGGAATTTTGTATTCGATTTGATCTACCAATGACGTTCTTTACATTTTTAGATTAGCCAATCACATCACAGAATCGTTATCAATTATATTTTCATAAATGCTGGAAATTTATTTTCAAAATTCAAAAGATCCAATTTGTACACTCCATTTCACAGCGGCTGACTTACTTCAAATGAAACGAACGTCTGCGGAGGAGAGTTCAATTTTTAAAGGGTCCTTTGCAAGCGCGCATTTTTCTGTTTACTTTTTGCATGGCTCGAGCTAAGAAAGAAACTGAGCAGCCATACTTCGTAATAATCTGTAACTTTGAAAAATAAACTATAATCCACGACAACGAGTTTCTCGACTATATAAAATTGTTTTCTTCTGCGCATTTTGTAAAATGATTGCGACGATTCAAGAAGATTTCAGCTTCTCACTTATTTATTTTCATAGACCACGAAAATGGCCACCATATTCCAATAACGCGCGCAATGCATCCTGGTTAAAAAGGACCCTTTAAATAAAATACAAAATAATCTTATGCTCGTTGAAACAGTTTTGAAAAAACTCTCCAGAGTTAAAAAATAATCATTTTTATGCTTGAAATAATTTTGTTAAATAAACAACTAAGAATTAGTATCTAAATTGGACTGAGCAAGCTTTTTTCGTGATCAAAGTGGGTGCAGATACACAATAAAATGTTGTACCCTCGTGAGTGTCAATGATTTCTCTGAAAGAAACTTGCCCGACATCTGGGACATAGATTTTCTTCCAAAATTGGGGTGCCTTCATTATGGTAGTTCTTCTAAAATTGGGGGTGTTTTTAAATCTTCAAATGCAAAAAAACATGTCTTGGAGAGGAGCAGATTTGCTACAAAATTAACAAGTAGTTAGTATGTAAACAGAGGTAAATAGGCCTATTTTATTACAACATACAAATATATAGACGTGCATACGTGTCTATGTTGCTTCCAGAACTTAATGACTATTTCATTATTTTGTTTCTTGGACAGAGTGGTTCCTACAAGAAGTGCAGTTAGACATGTGGAATAAGAAATGTGTATTTTGCAAATTGAGATGGAATTAGAAATGTGTATAACGAAAGATTTCACATTTTCTAATTGCAATTACTGCGTCAGTTTTTGAATGAAAAGAGATTAAACTTTAGCCAATTGTCAAAGATAAGGATAACCTTCTTGACATGGATGTTATTTTAAAGACCATGGGCACTCATGAGGGTACCTTGGAGCCTAATTGCACCCTCAGGGCTCCCGATATTTTTGATATTGAAAATTATTCTTGGAAAAAAACCCTTTCACCTTGGGGTGGACCATATGTCCTACTGATGAATAAGCAAAACGTCGTATTTTTACAAGGCAAACGTAAACGAAATTTACAACCTACCTATTTTTTAAATTGAGTCATAGTTTGGTTGTGCTACCCCCAGCAAAATGAAACTTGAATGAGATTTGCTTGTATATTGGAAACACATCCGGGCGTTGATGGGTTAAAATACTGTTGGCTTGGACAGCACTCATGATGAAATTTTTTCTCGATGACCTCATCGCAACATGGAAAGGTAGTAACTTGAAAATTCATGTCGCCTTCAAATTTCATTCCGGCATGGACTTCCATGTCGCTCTCGCATGCGAAGGATGTGTAACGCAACAGTTGCTCAGACCAACAGGAGCAGATTTTGTAACAATAGTGAAATTGACAAGCCAGTTTTAAAGCGATTAGCCAATAAAAAAGGGGAATTCCCTCAAGCAGAAAATCAAAACAAACAAAGCCATGTTTTGATTTTCTGCCTGAGAGAATTTGCTTTGCCTTGAAGCCTAATCGCATTGAAATTGGTGTGTCAATTTCATTACTGTTATAGAATCTGCCGTTGTTGCTCAGGCCAGCAATTAACATAAACTTCATGCCAGCTTGGGATTTTGCGCCGACATGAATATGTTGGGTCTCGTCTACGGGGCCAATCAATTTCTTACACTTGCTCAATTGACATTGACCCAAAGTACCAATTGTGGCAAAGGATTTTCTAATAAAAACTCTAACTTTAGAATGTAAATTGTAACTGCTACAAAATGTTTGTTTATATGAGTTCTTCTTACGTTTAATCCAAGAGTCTCCTCATTGACGCGAAAATTAATTTCCATTTGAAGTAGGAAGTCTTTGGTCAGTCTATTTTCATACAATAAAGCAATTCACGTGCATGATGGGAAAACATAATTTTGCTTCAGTCTTGTTCACTTGACCATTGGAACTAAATCAATAAATTTTTGTGTGGCTGCGTTCCAATAGTATGCTTTCAAAATTTGACTTAAATGATTAAATGAGTTAATTTAGCTGCCAAACAATGGGAATTCCCTTTGAAGGCCTTTTCTCGCTACAAACTCTGCAATAGAAAGATAAGATTATTGTATCTTATGAAGAAAACTGACCCCGTGTCAACGTTTTTTCTGAATTTTGACGAATTGTGCAAGATTTCCTTTCATCGTCAAATTCTGTGCAAATTGTAGTTCTTTTTGATCGTCAAATCTAAAGAATCGTGTTACGAGACTTTTTGATATCGATTGCCGCAAATTTGACGTGACAGAAAATCATAGCGGCATTATTACGTGACATCAAGAATTGTTACATTCTGTTTCGTACGAATATGACCTCTAGGTAACATCAACTATGTAAAGCATGAATGTCAAATGGATTTCGTAGGATACAAATCTTTCAATTTCGAATTCAAATCTTTGTTTGTCTTCCAAAATTTACTCTTTCATTCACTAATCTACGATTTTCTTGGCGAATCATTATCACTTTCTTCCGACTCGTCACCACTGTTGTTATTTTTTCGGGTATGGTTCTGCCATAATATTGTAATTAGATGTTCAACTTGTTCCTGACTTCTTTCGCGTGCTCGTAGTGTCATTTTCTTAGAAGTACTCATTTGTTTTATTTGGTCTATAAGCAAATGCCTGCGAAAGACCGTTTGTATTTTACGAGCGGCTGCGTTTTCAATTTTCAGTCTTTCGGATGTTGTCATTTTGGTCACCTCTTTGGCGCGCGTCGGAAAGGCGGCGTGGTACCGCTCTTCGACTTTCGCCATGACAGAAAGGAAATCTTGCGATTCTCCACCCTCCACTTCACCAATCGCCCTCTTGATCAAACATGCCATGATGTCAAGGCAATGCACTTTATGCCTTTCCTTAACTGGAATTTCGTTTTCTTCAAGCAGCCAATAATTCGGTTTCGGTACTCTCAAGGGACCATCTAAAGCATCAAGAAAATCTGGCAATTGGTAGTATTTAATAAACTGTGTTGCTTTTGGGTCAAATTGTTCCCACACCGAATAAAACGCTTCGAGGTCATCTTCAGTAATACCAGCCTCGTCTTGGGATTGCGCTTGATTGAAATTCTCTAAAATAACTGCAATGTACATGTTGATCATAATTAACACAATAAGAGCAATATAGCTGATGAAGTAGAAAAGAGCAAACACTGGCAAACCGCAGTTGTGGTTGTTGTTTAGTTCAGCTACTTTTCTTTTGTCGCATTTGGGAGGCTGCACCATTGCAGCCTCTAAGATGCCATTCCAACCTGCAGCCGTTGAAATGCGAAACAACAGGCACATGCTGCTTCCGAATGTTTTGAAGTTGACAACGGCGTTAAATGCACCGGTTTCTGCGACATACATAAATAAATTCATGCCCATTATTGCGTAAATGAACATCACAAGAAACAAAAGAGTGCCGATGTTGAGTAGAGCAGGGGCAGATTTGACAATTGTAAACAAGAGCTGCCGAATTCCTTTGGCACTGTCAAAGAAACGGAGCAGTCTACCAAGACGGAAAACTCGAATTACTCGAAGTAAGCCAGGAGAAAAATCAAGATTTTGTCCGCTTGGTATGCTTTTCTCGTATACAATAACTGGAAAAAAAACGGACAAAAATGCATTAACTTCTAGAAAAATCAGACGTAAAATTTTGGACCCGATATTTTTGGACAAATAATTTCCTAGATTTGGATTGTTGTAATTATCAATAATTTGTTGAAACAATGGATTTGTACATTCAATTATTACACCGTACGGTCCGGTCCGAAAACGATAATTTTTGATTGGTCGACAGCATTCGAAAGCACGTGAAACAACGCGGGAATTGTTTCCCGGTCATGCCCGTTGCTATGGATATCAAAAATTCAAACGCAACATTCATTCAAAGATAACGCAACATCCAAATGCCGCGTTGTTTTGATGGATTTGTGCAAGACTCAAAAACATGATTTAATATAATTCTAAACACAATAAGTATTGGTCACCGGGTAATAAACCATACATAACTGCTTTCTTTGAGAACTATAAAAAATCGTCAGCCTCTATACAAATCCGAACTTCGACGGTTTTGGGTTAATATATTCTGGTAATGCCTCGGAAACAGTTATTATAGGCTTATTCATGTACTTTTGTACAATGCAACTTTGGGGGTCAGGTATATTTGAGGGATGTTTTAATGTTTAGTTTTCACGTTAAAATTGATTTCACATTAAAATTGCAGCCATGTTTTATCAAGCGATTGTTTGTATTAGTAATTGAAAACACAAACAAGCTCTTCGAAACATAAAAACGAACTCCTAAAAGTAAAAACAACACCTTTTAAATTTTTCCTATCGCTGATTTGTAATTTGAAAATTATCATACTCACCTCCAACTGAAAATACGACGATAGTAAAGTCAAACACATTCATGAAGGATTTGAAATACTCCAACCTCATGGCTGTTAAACGAATGATAGCTTCAATAATAAATATTCCTGTGAACATATAGTTCAAGTATTCGAGGGCAGTGTCCACTTCTCGCGACTGGTCATAATGTTGTATCATCATTGTAAACATGTTTGCGATAATCACAGACATAATGAACAACTCGAATTGCTTCGTGTTCGTAAAGTCGAATAATGCTCCGCGCCATTTGGACTGAAAATGAAATGGTTATGAATTATTTCTTGGCAATGAATATATTTACCTTTCAGATATATATTAAGATATATAGAAACGATTTACAAAATCTGCAAAAAGTACCCTTTATCATGCCCCCTTAAGATTTCTCACAGAAAATGTACCAAAATCAGTATACATGATTTTTATGGAAATGTAAAGTAAAAAAAGCGGCAACAACGTCACGCGGCAAGTCATACTGGTGATCGGAGGATAATTTTCAGGTTACTTACAATTCTTTAAACGTTAGGTCTTCTAGAGATTAATTCTGAACTTCAGATTGCTTACAATCCTTAAAAATTCGTTTTTCTAGAGTTAGTTAAAAAGAAGCAATCTAAAATAATATGGAAATATGATCACCTTTGGTCTTGTTAGTCTTCTCGTTGGTTTTTTGCCAGCTGCAGATTTCAGAGTGTTGATCCAATTTCGTTGAGTTGGGGTAAGAAATATGCCAACTCCGTCCTCGTACTGTTGCTTGAGTCGATTGAAATTATCAATGATTACGCCAATAAATAAGTTGAGAATAAAAAATGCGCCAAGAATGATGAACACAACGAAATATAACTGTGTGTAGAAATTGTTCATCAACTTTGGCTGAAAATTTACCTGTAAAGCAAAGCAATCGTACTCAAAATCAGGCTTAATAATTTACTTCAAAACACCCTCCTGTGTTTATCAATGAAATTCAAGTCATGCAGGTTTAATTAAAATTATTTGTAGTTCATTCTTTTTGTTTCACCTGTGTGTATCAGTTCATTTTTGAAAGATAATTAAGGAGAGTTTGTCTTCAACCATAGAAAAGTAATTTGAATTGTTTGTAGTTTATTAATTTGTCTCACCTGTGTGTATCAGTTCATTTTTGAAAGAAAATTAAGGAGTCAACCATAGAATAGTTCAAGGCATGGAGGTTCAATTTGAATTTTTTATAATTGATTAACTTTTTATCACCAGTGTGTATTATTTCATTTTTGAAATAAGAATATGGAAAGTTTAACTTCAAACATAGAAACGTCAAGTCAAAAGGCTTCAATTCTAAATAATGTGCGTAATTTGCACACTTTGTATCACCAGTCTGTATAATTTCATTTTTGAACTACAATTGTGAAAAGTTTGTGTTCAACCGTATACAAAACTATGTCGAAGAAAAGAGATCTTACCCCTCTAGTATCATATGCATCTTGCATGACTTCGAACCAACCTTCAAGTGTTGCCTGTGAAAAATTGAAAAAAATTAATAAAAACGAAACACTGTTAATGATATCTATATATAACGGTGCCCTTGTGATGAACGATTAAGAAAAACTAAAATTAATAAAATTACAAATTGTAAAACTTACTGTTTGGAACAAAGCAATAAAACCATTTACGGCGTTGTCAAAATTAATATCTCGATTTATCCACATGTAACCAGTCTCGTTTGCATTTCTCAAGCAATCGTTTTTAGTATCCACATATTCGAGATTTACCAGTTCATATTCGTTATCAACGCATCGATAAAATTTCCCCCCAAACAGCTGGAAGCCCATGACACTGAAAATCAGCCAGAACACACCACAAACCAAAAGCACATTGGCAATTGATGGTATTGAGTGTACAAGCGAATTCACAACCACCTACAAATTGAAATAATATTATATAGATTTGTATCCAAGAAAAATCCTGGACTCTTTCTTTTGCTTATTGTCAATTTGATCAATTTGTCAATTTGACAAAAATACATAGCTACAACGTACTTATACAAACGAGCTACGTTATTAATACAACTGAAATATATTTTCTGACGTATGCAAATTATATCTTTTTTTTTGGTGACACAATTTGCGAGTTGCGACAAAAAATAAATGATTCAGAAACGTATTTGTAAATAATCTACATTACTGTACTGGCAAATATATAGTCCAATGTATTGCAACAAAAGCAAGAATTAATTTGATGCAAATCAAAACACATTTATAAATCAAATTCGAATAATATTTTGTCTTTTACTTTTCAAAATTCAATGAAAAAATAGCACAATATAATCACACGAACATATGGATTGTAAAGAAGATAAATTGATACAAAAAACTGATCTTTAATTTTCTTCAAATTGCAGTCTGTTCCCTTTTATTTCTGTTCACCAAACACCTCTAAATGTAGACTTTGTCATCAACGGATTTTCGAGAATTATGTCAAAACCATAAAATTATCCTGTTTGCCAGTTTTATCAAATTTTAGCGTTAATATTTATCAGCTGAAAATTAAAGTGTAACAAAAATCGTTTTTTGCAATTACAATTAAAAAATACCTTCATTCCTACCAACGTACCTTCATTCCTTCAAATCTAGACACTGCCCTTAACGGTCGCAAAGCTCTCAGTGATCTTAAAGCATTAAGACTTGGATTGCCAAACAATGAAGCCAATGAAATCTGAAAAAATCCAGTTTAAAATGAGACACATCCTAAGTTTAAAAGTTTAAACACATTCCAATTTAAAAAGATTTGTACCCAAAAACGTACACCACACCACACGCAAAACAACAGTATGTGTGATAAACGAACTATCTTTCAAATTATCTTCATTAATACAATAAAATGTCTATAAACGGACATACCATGAAGCGGACTCTGGTCATGGCACCGTTTCTTTTAAAAAGTGTGTACAGTGGAAACCCTATACAACGGACATATCATGAAGTGGAACCTTACTATTGCACCGTTTATTGCGAAGTCTCTTAAATTGTTTATACAAACCGGACACTTCATTAAGACAGACAATTGTTTTTGCGCAGACGGACATTTTTTTATTGGGAGAAATTCTAAAAAAATCTTACGAAATATCTGAAAAAAGTTTAGTAATGTTGAAAATATCTATGTGATTGAAAATATCAATAACAAGATAAGAAATGAAAAATGAAAACAAAACTAACAAACGTACCACCACAATGAAAAAGTCTAGTAAGTTCCAAAGATTTGAAAAGTACTTTATGACTCCAAAACCAATCAATTTTATGATGAACTCAACAGTAAAAATGATGGCAAAGAAAAAATTGCAATACTCAAGAAACGTTTTCAACGTTATCCGTTTTGATAGATTAATATCTTCAAATACCTGATGGAAGAAAAAATATTGTTCATATTTTAGAAAACGAAAAAGTTTACTTGAAAACACTCATCAACATCCATACCCATATAGTACTGGAGTCGTTAAAAAGCTAAGAAATTTTAAATACTCAGTAAAAAATATGAAGGAACTTTTTAAGTACTAAAGTACCGTCGAAAAATAAACATGCGTTTTTATTTATGAGAGGTGAAAGAAAATTTACTTCGCTGTGACAAACGAGAATAGCTAGTTATAATATCACATAATTTCTGTTATAATTATAATATAGTTCATGCGTAGCCTCAAAACTCTCCTCCTCCGTCAATTAATAATCTTTTGCAAAGGAGAATCTACGCTTGTTTGGCTTTAAAGAGTTGCAATACACACTCCTGCCCAAGTTTCATGAAACGAAATATATTTTTTTATGATGTGATATTTATAAGATTTATTAGACAAACAAGTCTTATCGCCCAGAATATTATTTTTGACGCAGATACGCGAATCAAAATCTAACAATATTCGTCTAGTTGCATATAAAATGTATTGAAAATATCTCCCGCGAGGCAACTGTGGAAAAATTGCGAATCATTTTTTTCATTAGACGCTGCGTAGGAGCGTGGGTTGCATTATATGTTGCCGTATTATTTTTTTAAATTGAATTGCATTGAATAAACCACGTTAGAAAATTTTCAAAAAAAACTTTAGGAAGTCTTTCAGTACAGAAGTGTTACCTACACGTTTCATAGAAAAATGTGTGCAAGCAAAATTAATAAAAATGTGTGCAAGCAAAATTAATAATAAATCGATGTATGTAAATGAAGATAATTACCAAAGTGAGGCTGCTGAAGGCAATCAGAAATAAAATGAGAAACTCAAAATATTTGTTTTCAACCACAGTTTTACAGTAGAATCTGACATTATGCCAAAATCTGCGAAGCGGTGAATCGAGATAACTTGTGTAACAACAATTACAGCTATAGCAGCACATGCAGAAACAATCATCAATGTAGGTTTTTTCTTTGTGTATCTCAATTTTTACTGATGATGAGGAATGACCTCTGGGGTGATCTTTCACGATGCTTTCACTTCCATTGTCATCAAGCTTTCCCTGAATGGCTAGTTCCGTCACACCCGAGCCAGAAAATGCCCGGCTGTTCATTCCCTGTAAGTTTCCATTGCGTGTATAAATTGAATTTTCAGAATCGCGGCTTTGTAGAGGTGGAGGTTTGAGGTCGTTGCCATTTCCCATATTTCCATTTCCTGTGTGATATAAACATATTATATTTTTATTTCCCATCTCTAATACTTCGTTAGATTCCTTTGAAGCGGGCAAGCCTAGAAAAACAAGCAGTCTTGTTTTGCCAAAATATTTGTATAACTAAATTTCAAAATCGTATATGCGCATCGGATACCCTGGGTGCAATCGGGTTGACCTGCTTTGCCAAAATTTGAGATCCTGGCTGAAAGAGATGAAATTAAAAATGGGCAATACTTGAAAATTAGTTTTCTCTCGAGAACAAAGCATAGCCAGTTAGTTTCGTGTGAATCTAAAACGTAAGCCCGTTTTGGTAAACTAACCCGTTTCGTCAGGCTAACCTGCCGCGAACAAACGAACAAGCACACAAACAAGCAAACAAACAAGCACACACAAAACAGATGCAACGATCAATTGACAACTCAATTCAAAATAAAAGATCCCTGTCATAAATCAAATATGATGATTACCATTTGAATGTCCGTTGACCTGATTCAGCTCTATAACCATTCCGTTTTTGGGGTTCTGTTTTACGTTCATCCCATTTTGCTCATTTGCAATAAACACATCCGCAGTTTGATGTTCGCCATTCTAAAATTAACGAGATGATTGCATCACACAAAACAAGATTCCTGTCTTAGAATAGGAACAATTCAGATAAATAAAAAATTAAACAAATTTGAAATATTTTAGTCAAACAATCAAAAACATATTTGGTAAGGCAATCAAGCGAAAAGTACCATATTTTGATCTGGCTCTTTTTCAGATTCCTGTTTTGGTTTATTTTTCCTTCTTTTTTTCGTCCATTCTATCAGTTTTCTAAGTCGGGTCTTTTTCTTTTCCGGTCCAACATCGTCTTCTCCTTCTGATTTCAAAGCATCGCCTCCAAATGAACTCAGCAGCAGCGCCAGAAACAGATTTAAAACCTAAAAAATATTCTTCATTTGATCATTTCACATCTTATTTAGATTCAAAGTTTTTAAATTAAACAATTCCAAAAAGAAGTTATTTTCTTTCGCACAGTAGCCTGCGTGCAGACTCTAGCAGAGAAGGAAAAAAGGATAGAATTCCCTTTCAGTCTACAGGGAGTTTTCCTCCCCTTTTTTTCCTCCGCTAGAGCCTACATGCAGGCTATCGCATACCGTTTCAATGATTTTATATTTTATCTGAAATGAATTCCAGAATAAAACTTATGCATGCTCAGAAAATTAGAAAATGATATCGCAGTGATTATTTTACTGAACGAGAAATATATTCGCTGCAGTGTCTGCTGGTTTGGAGGAAGCAAAGTTGAGAATGATCGATTTATAACCTCCCAGGAGAGATTTGCAATTTTCACCGCTTTAACACACATACATTTCTAGACACTATTTATAAATTTTGTATAGCCCAAAATACCATTTTTGCAAAAACATGTTACCCAAAAATATTGGGTTGATGATCCCCGTGTGTGTTACCAAGCGCCCCTTTGTTGACCCTTTTGTCTCTGGAAATACCTAACGGTCTTTTGTTGAACAACGTAAAACGCCATATTTTTAGTAAATGCAGATGCAGAATTTTAAATTCATTTCAAAACTTTCAAATAAAGTTCCAGTTGGTTTAATGGTGCTATCCCCTGTGTGACTAAAAACATAAAATAAACGAAGAATCTTCCTGGCATCTTTACCCTGAAAATACGATGCATAATTTGTCCACAAAAATACCGGGAGCCCAAAAACCCCCTTAACTTTGCAAATCTACTATGAAAGAGCGTTAGTTTTAATGATTTTGTTTTTGTTTGACGTCGATTTAAGAAGCTTCAACTTAAAGTTTGATGTCTTGTTTGCTGAAATCTGCAAAAGTAATCCCTGAGCTATACTGAAGAAACGTTAATGTTTTGCTCAAAGCCATAATGTAGTAACCGAAGGAAATTTTAGAGCAGAAATGCAATATTTTTAGTTTCATTGAGTGTAACTCAGTGATTTTTGGGTGGAGTTTGGCAAAAAAGATATGAAACTATAAATTGAAACCTATGATATCAAATGCGAATTCGAAATTGCTCGTGCTAAAAATCAAGAAGCTTCGATTAACAAAATATCTCAAGTGTTCCGAAATAATGAATCTTACCACCCAACGGCCAATCACAAACACCATAAAAATAAAGATGATAGACACTGCACTTGTAGATCTGAGTAAATCCCACTGTGGCTCAATCCATTTTCCACACAAGATTCTAAAGATCATCATGAAGGAGTTTCCAAAGTTGTTGAAATTGTATCTCGGTATATTATCCTTAAAGTTTTCCTTGGTGTAGTAACCGGCAAAAAGTTTGTTGCCGACCACAGCGAAGATATATATTATGATACCAAGAATTACTGTTATATTCCCCAAAGCTCCAATGCTATTTCCAATTGTGCTGAGAAGCTGTCCCATAGTTTTCCATGACTGAGCCAGTTTGAGAACTCGAAGCTACAAAAAAATGGACATTTGCTATTATTTTGTTTGATCATTGTTCAGTTATAGCTAATATTTAGGTAACATAGTTGTTACTACATAATGAGTATTATAAATATTAAACAAACATATACAGTTAATAAAGTTAATATTAAGCATTCAAAATCGAACTACCCGCGAGAATACACTATCAATTTAATATGTCACATCAAACCTTTGTCAATTTTAAAGACTGCCAGCCGGGAGATCTCATTTGGAGGGCACGATTGCAGTTTTGGCTGTAAACTAAAGGGCATAGTTCACATAACTGCAATCAAGTAACTACAAACAGTAATTTAAAAGTAATTCTTTGTATAATTTCATCTAAATTTTAATAATTATGTGTGGTTTTATGAATATTTCATAAATTTGTGTAATTTCTCGAGACTTTCCAGGTGTTTTTGTGGGTAATGATATAAATGAGTTGGAACTTGCCTCTTGCACAGACAAAATTAGAATAGTTTTTAATTAAAACAGTCCTTATACTCACCAACCGAAAAACTCTCATGAATGTCAGAGTGCTGCTTGGCAACAGTTCGGATTCAGAAAGAATAAGATCAAGCAAGCTTGCAGTTACCAAGAATCCATCAAAGAGATTCCATTTATTTTTTGCGTACCCACGTGGTGTCAATGCAATATTTTTGCAAATCATTTCAACCAGAAATATCGTTGTAAATATCTGCCAAATCAAACATAATTTTGTTAAAAGCTGTAGCATTTTGTTAAGATATGTAGCATTTAGCACAGCAAAAGAAGCTTCACCCGACCACATTATTACAGAAAAAATGCATTGACGATTAACTGTGCATCCTTCCCAACTTTTTGGTACATTTAAAATACAGCTACAAGATAGTTCGTTTACAACGGTATGTTTGTTTGATTATTTAATCTTACGTCGTGCTAGAGAAGAAAAACTTAGAAATAAAATATGAATTCCGTTTTATAAACTCTTAACAACTTAGAATATTTACAAAAATTTCCAAAATTTTAAATAGGAGTGCATGCCGCATTTTTCAACAATAAACTGATAAAAATAATCAGAAAAAATGCCTGTGAGATTTCAGCTATTTACTCAAATTTTACTTTTCAAAAGAAAAGAAATATTTAAAGTATTTGTTTTTTGTTTTGTTTTATGAGTTATAGTTAATAACCGCCATCTCGACTGCCAGTTATCTCAAAAACTCGGAAAAAATTGTATTCCACTCGCTTGGCTTTCTTGTGAAATACAGCCTGTTGTCATTCTCGAACAGATTTCAATTTCCCGTAAGAGTTCGAGATAACGGATGTCAACTGTATATATATTTCATGTCACATGGTTATCTTGATGATTCATTTCAATTTAACTCAATTCTGTAGCAAAATTAAAAACACCTACGTAGTTTAAGATACTGGAGATTTCATCCAAATACTTAGGCTGTTCATAATGTTCAAATGCCATAGCAACTGTATTGATCATGATACAAGCTGTAATGAATCCCTCAAACCAGGAGCTTCCAACAAATATATACATCATAACGCGAAATTTCATGAAGTATGTTGGATTTTCTCCCAGTTCTGGCGGTCGTATTTCTACTGGTGTCACTCCCTGGCTTTTTTTGACGCTTTTGGGAACATTGTCTATTGTGTATTGCTTTCCCCCGTCTACGTCAACAAGTGGCGAAGGCCCATGAAGATATTCAACAAAATTTCGACCATCAAAAGAATAGGTTGATGCTGTTCTTTTCATGTTGTCTATTCTCTGTCGTTCAATCTCCTGTGTGGTAGAGAAAATGTAACTTACAAATTCAAGCAAAAATCTACAACAGGTGATGTCGCTAAAATAGAAGTAAGAAGAGGTTTCTAAAGATTCGTTGTTCACATAAATTTAAAAGGTTACCTTATCACCATGGTTTCCCCTGTAGTAGGGTTACCCTAGCCTTCGATCATTGTTTACAAGCATGCTAGGGTAACCCTAGCACTTGGGTTACACGTATTTTTTTTATAAAAAAAACACATTTATAAGAAACTTACTAGCAAAACCCCCAAAAAATTAGGAAATTTTCTCTAGTTAGGTCCTTGCTTGGTTTCTTATAAAATAAATACGTGTACCATAACACAAGACGTAGAGTTCCCCTAGCAGCCGAGTCAATTTTTCTCCTTGTAAAGTCTCTGCTGGGGAAATGCGTCTGCCCGAGTAAACTCGGTTGTTTTCTGTGGTATAGATGATACGAAGCCTAGTTGCTTATTCCATACAACTTTCATAAGTTGCCATACCTATAACATTTTGCTTGTCAACACGAGCCAACTTTGACTCTGGTGATAAAAGTAACCGCAGTGGAGGCAGTAGCACCTGACTTGGGTAGGGAGGCGTGTCCTATATTTTTGAGTCTGGGATTTTGATCGTGATAATATATTTGGGTCTGAAAAGTTCTCATCAACAAATACAATTTTGGTTTAAAAACTAAAAAAAAGCATATAAATGTCAATAAAAATATGTTAGCAGGAAAACTGCATCATAGCAGACGCCATACTATTATATTTGTGGGTGTTCGTTTTCGCTCCATTCAATTTTTAGGTCAGCTCAAGATTTCCTTGAATTTCCATTATCCCCAGTAACCTTTGTGCTACGGTAACCCTACATGTCACAACAGAGTTCAATGACGACAGGAAGCAAATAATATCGACAAACTTTTTACTGACATCTCCCATAAAGGCCACATGTGGCATTATGAAAATATGCTTTA
This sequence comes from Phacellophora camtschatica, assembly GCA_036873815.1. Lineage (NCBI taxonomy): Eukaryota > Metazoa > Cnidaria > Scyphozoa > Semaeostomeae > Ulmaridae > Phacellophora > Phacellophora camtschatica. The sequence goes on from JAYJMH010031099.1 coordinate 27,081, forward strand.
TAAAAAGTACTACAAGTTGAAAACATTTGACAGATTTGTACTATTGTAAATCTTCCTCCTTTTTTTGCTCTGACTACAGACATCTCAGACATTACCACTATATTTAGTACAAGATTAAAAAAAGCTCGGAATGGCAAAAATGGAATCATTGAAAGATGCATGTTTGCAGGCTGTTTAGTTTCGTTTACAAGTTCAGCTACGCAACAAAACTGTACAAAATTAGGGGGATCACCGTCGTAATTTTTGACGAAAACCTTACAAATTTCGAAAGGCGGCTTTTTCTGATGTGGACAAGCTGAAAGGACGGAGCTTCGGCATATTTTAAACTGTCGGGGAGATGGGGATTATTTCGAATCAGTTTTAAATGATTTCATGGCGGAAATCGAAAACAAATGTACTCTATGCAATGTTAAAGATTTAGGGGACATTTTGATGCAAAGAACTGGGTGTTTAACCTAAAACACACCTAGATTGAGGTAGGACCAAACTGTTGTTCAATCCAGGCTAATCAAAAACCTTCGCTCCTTGTTCTTTATTATATTCATCACAAACACAACCAATAATGTTGCGTTTTGCAGTGCAACAACAGCAACATAACGGTTGCATTGAATTGACAGGCCGATGTTGTCATAACGGCAGGGAGTTGGATGCAAGGAAAGACCCAGAGATGAACAATCAACCATTTGCGGTAAGAATTTCATTTATATTCAATTTTTTGAGCAAATACTCCGCGATTGGGCCTTCTGTGGAATACCATGACAAAAACTTCAGGAAACTCTTTCTGAAACCGCCAATGCTAAAAATGTATTTAAAATCTCTGACAGGCCACAACGCCATGAAATCTGCTTATTTCAAATAAAATTTTAACATAAATTTTTGCGAAGTCAGCTTTTTGAAACGGAATACAATGAATTTCACAATTTTTTTCCCAGGGAAATCCCTGTTTTCGTCATTTCCAACCTGTGTTAGAATTAACTACATCAGCTTCTAGCAATTTTAAGTTTAAAAATTTCGCAAAACAACTCCCCTTCAACAGTTTATTAATATAATGTAGAAGCCAAACAGTCAATCTAGTTAAAATTATAATCTTGCTAAAAAATTCAACCTTTTTCGTCATATGAATCTAAAAACAGGCTATTCCAGCAATCTTGAATAGATAGCCATTCCAGCAATCTTAAATTTTAAAATTTTGCTAAACCTTCATGTCAGATACTTGACCTACCTTAAAGTGAAGGTCAATCATCGATATGAAACATATATTGGAGTCGTGCTAAGCCAATCTGAAGAACGTGGTCACGAAAAATTGCCCCCAAACGTATGTGACAAGCTGCAAAAATACTACATGTCCGACTGGCATTATGTTAGGGCAGGTTGAAAATTTGGTCACGTGGAAGTGAGATTTGTTTTTAGTAACCACGCCCTTTTTGTCGGAAAATTTTGAAGTTGTACCCCCTAAAAATATGTTTTAGTTTCGCCCCTGTTTACTGGCATAAAGGTAACCGATAAAGGTTGCAATTGTAAATAGAATTTGCGATTTTGACAATTACGCTCAAGAAGGAAGAATGTGGAGATGAAATTATTAAACATCGTGAAGATAAAGACGAACAGTCCGTAAAAACAGCGATGGCAACAAGGGCTGCGAGGAAGAGGGATCAGTTGATAAATTGAATTTTGAATAGAAAATCATTACAAACATACCAGCGTTGTTATCGTTATTATTCCCAGAGCCCAGAAAAAGATCGACCTTCCTCTAGTTGGAAAATTCGCTCCTCAAACCTTCCTCAATTTATATATTCATATCATATCAGCAAAACACAATTTGTAAGGTATAATCTAACACAATTCAATTTTCCAATGTTTTTTATTGCAATATTTATCAGATATGTACACAGACAAGCTTGCTTACAAAAATTTGTATCTCATTGAAGGTATTTTTGTCATAATAAGGGATTGCTAATTATTTTTCAACCTTCCCAGTAGAGTTTCAAGTAGAAAATATTATCCTTCCTCAAATATAACTTCAACTGTCATAACCTTCTTCCAGCTCACAACCATGGAACTGTGATATTTTATTCCTTTATATATTCTTCAGGTTTGCTTTCTGCCTTGCAACCTGGCCAGAATTTTCAATTTCGAACTCATTTGAGAGAGCAGGAATGAGATGGGAGTTCGTTCCCGCTCTCTCGGATCAGTTTGAAAATGGTGGCCCACATTGGGTTGCATTCCAGGTCGCAAAGAAGAAATCAAAACTGAAGAATCAGTAAAGAAATAATAACAAAAATGCTGGTATTTTCATTATGACATAAAATTTAAAATATTTAAATGATCCCTCTTCCCACAACACTTCGTAATAATGACTCTCATCTAGTAATTACAGACTGTCACAATTCTAAAATAATAAGTATGTAGCTTGAATACAGTAGATCCTCCATATTAAGAAAATATTCTATTGTTTTTCTATTGTTCTACTAAATATTTTGAGTCTCAGTTTCCGAATTTACGGTTTCTTGATAGCGAGGATCTACTGTACAGTAAGAACACGCGACAAAGAAATCAGTTTATCAAAAGCAGCCTTTTTGGTTTCTGTGTAGTTTGGCAAAGTATATACAGTTGGAGGACTGCAGTATTCTGCCAATAATGTGACAGAAAAGCCATATTAAAACATTTCTTTCATTGCAAATCTTTTCCATTGACTCTTTTATGCTAATTTTTAAATCAGGGGTATGACTGATTGAAGCGATTCAAACATTGTTTCAAAGTTGAAAGATTTACTAACATATTTCTTATTTTTAGGGATTTTTCTGATGTTCAATCTGTTCATTAAAATCCACATTTGGAAATGTTTCAGCTTTTAAACAATGTTTGAATTGCCTGATTTTATATAACCTGTCAGAGAGGGAAACTCTTTTTGGGGCAAACCGGTATGATAAAAGTAACATGCCCCAAAACGTAGAATAATCGAAGAAAAAAAACTTTGCAAAAAAATCAATGCTACGTTATATACAAAATACTAAACAAATTGCGTAAATTTCATAAAATTTCAAACCCATTCACGAAAAACACTTATATATATAGCAGAACAGTTGTCCAAATTAATGGTGACGTGGTGATTCTCTATGCAGTCAAAGTCAACATCTGACTTTGTTTTGTTCGATTGGATTCCATGTCTTCGTATGTTTCTGCAACAGGATTGTTTAGTGTAGCATTGTATGTTCCTTTGAGAACAGTGTGTTTCAGCAAGGGACTTAGCTGAAATTAAAAAAAAAGAACTTAGATCATGAAGCAAAAAACCCCAACAAAATTGTACAGGAATGTTCCTCTGTTGTAAACTGGTCTTGCTCGACAAAATATCGTGTTTGCAAAAAAACTGCACAACAGTAAATTAATCTAATTTCAAAAATGGAAAACCCTGTCAATCGTCTATTTTCGTACATTACACATAGAAGTGTCATCAGCATAGTTCAATTAAATTCAATTTTTATTCATAGTATGCAAAAATTATAAGATTAAAAAATATCTTGCAAACTATTCGACAAGAGAAAAGCAGAGCTAAAATCTGTAAATCAGAGGCCGGTAACTAAAATCTGTAAAAATAAATAAAGAGGCAACAGCAACAAATATGCAAAAATGCGCTGAATTGATGTTGGTATGCGGTGTTTGTAACAGTATTATAATTAAATGACCAACAAAGAAGCTTAGATTTGATACGCAATTATCAGTTTTTAGTATTTTTCAGTGTAACATCAAGTTCATTCCATAATTGAGCAGCTTTGTTCAGATCCAGCGTTATGTTATCTTTGTTTAACAGCGTGTTGTCTCGCTTTGACATCGTGTAATGTTTATGTTGTTTAGGAATATTTCGCATGTTTTATATTGTACATTTTAACTGTTACTTCGGAATATTGTTGTGTAGGAATATTGTGTAGAATAATTTTGTATGTTGTATATTTTATATAGCAATAATTTTTGTGTTGCATATTGTATGCTTTAAATGTTGTGTGGGAATATATTGTATGTTGTATATTGTATATTTTGCATATTGTGTTAGAATATTGCGTAGGTATGAGTATTCTGTGTTTCATTTTATCAGTATACTTTTTTCCAGTACCAAATCTAAAGGAACAGCATAAACTTCCAATCCATTTTCTGAAATTAAAACAATTCGCTTGCTTCTATATCGACTTTGGAGTTTTAATGCCAAAACATAGACTGGAAATGAAGGTTGTTTCTTCAAATTTACTTGAAGTTGATATTTAGGTCACAAATGAGGGCAATTCTAATTTCAAGCTTTTTGACAAGCTAAACGTGGTCGCAGATGGCTGGATGATATCACAGAATCAAAAGTTTCCGCTTCAGACGTCGTTTTGTGCAAAATTTGATCTTTGTATCCTCATAGATTTCAAGTTACAGGCATGCAAGCGACCATATGCCACAATTTGTTTCCAACATATCTCACTGAGTCTTGAACACATAACACAGAGGGTATTTTTGGGATTTGGAATCACTATCTTGTAGGAAGTATTTTTCCACGTAATTTCTTTAAAAATAAAACTTAAATTATTAATAAAAGGTCGAAAACAGCTCCACATTTCACTATTTCCTTTCACAGATATTGTCAATGTTCCTTCGACCAATTAATTAAAATGAAGTGAGATATTCAAAAGATAAATTTGGCTTTCTTATGTTCCCTGATCTCTGATGAGACAATTCAAGCCTCTCAACTTTCATTCACTGTTCCCTACGCTCATCCATTTTCCATTTGAGCTTTTTTGTTTTTCGTTGGAAAGTCTCGCTTATCCCAGTTCCCTTCATTATGTTCCAGTGTTCCATGCTAGTTCTTATGTGTCCTCGAATAATTGTCGCTGACAATAATATGCTCAAAATTTTACCTCGTAGGCCCCAGGACCTGGTACATCACTTTTCAAGACTTTAAATCTGCGCTCCTTTGAAACAAGAGTTCCACCAGGTGCAGAGCTTCCTTTCATTTCGTATTTTCCAGGTCCAGGATTGTATCGGTCCGTATCTTTTAGTATTACATCGCGTGGTTTCGAAAACCTTTTGGTGGATGATAAGAATGCGCCATTTTTCCGTGTGGAAGAATTTTCGACTGAATATTTGGGGTACAGCACGCGACCTAAGAAGAAATAACAACGTCAAAACAGAAAATGTCACAAAAGATAAAAATATAATTTAGATAAACAGAAAACTATACATTATTCAAAAGAGAGCAATAAACAAAAATTGAATTTCTGTTTGAGAGAATTCACTTTGTCTATAATGGCTAATCGCTTTGAAATTGGCGTGTCGATTTCATTATTGTTACAAAATCTTCCCTTGTTTTGCTGATTCTGTAATTTTAGAGATCATATGATCAAAATGGGCTTCCCCGTCATAGCAAATTATACAATTCTATAGTCAGATTCCATCGCCGTCAAATTGTTCACTTAGTCCTTTTGGCCACTTGATGAAAATTCTCACCACGTGATGAAAAATCTCTCTATTGTTCATTTTTCTATGCATACAAACAACGTCCTTTATTTCATTTAGCTTGAAAATAATGATAAGATGACATCGAAACGTCGCTCATTATTATCGTTAATATTTATATTTAAATGCTACAAACAAAATATTCTTTATTCGAAAATGAATTTTTTTCATTTTATTTAGAAAGCAATTAACTATCGCAGCATCGAATTTGATTGTTCTTTTCAGTGATTATGGTGTTGTTAAATTCCATAGAAAACACAAAGAAAACAAAAAAAATTAATGCAACCGGATGTTTTCTGGTATTTTCTCAAATAGGCAAGTAGGCAGTAAAAAAATGAAACAAATCAACTTTTTACGATTACAATGTATAGAATTTACAATGATTCTATCATATAACTTTACCAATGCTAACATGATTCTAGCGGCCCGTGTCTAGCAGAACCTCACAATGTCCAAGGCACTCATCAGTCATTCTCAAGCACTGTGAGTCCTTAATTGCAATAAAGGTATAACATAGCCACAAGCGCTTCCTCGAGACACTTGCGCCTAAAAGAACTATTCGTCCGACCTTGGCCTTATTTATTCATTGCTGTTCTCTCTACTCTATCTGTGTTGAAAATACGATATATGTACATGTTACACAAATAAGATAAAAAAAACTTATTACGGGAAGGATTCAAGACTTGACAATGATGTCGAATAGTAATGACAAACAATACACGTTAATCGGTGAATGGAAACCAAAGATGAAATAATATCCTAACAAATGTCGAATGAATGATGTTTTGGCCATGTAAACGTGATTTTAGACGAGTGGATAATACCCCAAACTCTAAGTTTACCCTTCAGACAAAGTTTAGTGTGCAATTTGAGATTTTTATCCTCATGGATTTCAAACCATAGCTTTGCAAACGGGGATAGTTTTTTTTAGGGTAACCCTGTATAGTTTCTGAACGAAAATTACCCTTCCAGCAATGAAAATCACTCCTAATGTTGACAAGATTCAAGATATTCTATTTGCTAGTTTATGCAACACCATGAATATATACACACGTACTATGTGGGATTTGATATACAACAATGCCGTAATCTAGGTGGGGTCGCACATTTAGTCATAATTCATAACCGAGGTCGAGGATCTGGTATAATTCTTTACTTAGAGAGAAAGTGCTGGGCAGATTAGCCGTTGATAACAATAAAACACTAAAAATTCCGCAACAATGTTTTCAACCACATTCAACATTTTTCTGACACGAGATAATCTCCAAGAATCATGAGAAATAAATACGAGAAAAATAGAGAAACCAATAGATTAAAAAAATACCTTGAGTTTTGTCATACGAATGACTAACTTCGTATGTACCAGGTGGCGGGTTTTCCTAAAAAGGAGAATGTCATGAAATATAATCAACTAAAAATTTATAAGATAAAATATAATGAAATATGGATGAAATGTCAGTAGGTTGTTGCTCACTGTTTTCTATTGTGTTACAAATCAAGCTTATTTTTACGTTGCCATGTACAGGAAGGGATAAATTAATTGTAGCAATGTCAAATATTTCACCAGCACGTTAAAAAAGTGTAAATTTCCGAAATTTGCAGCAAAATAAAATTTTGGTACAACGGCAGTTTCTAAAATTCACTTGGTCACTTGGAAATAAATTTCTGAAATCTGCAAAAAAATAAAATTTTGGTGATTTCAAACGCCTGGAGACTTTGGTCAACCCACATACTAAATTCGCATATTTAACTTCGTTGCTGAGGATGTTGTCTACAGAAATAACAACGAGAATGAATCTTTAGTGGGATTGTGCTAATTTATTGCACAATTTCGAACTACATTTCAGCATTCAAATCCCATTAGGACGTGTCGCTTCTTGTTTCAAATCTCTAGATATTTGATCTAATGTTGTTCGTTTGAATCAAGCCAAACTCAGAAATACGTGGCAGCTTTCAAAACAAAGTTCACTGATTCCTAATTTGATTCCTAAGTCCACTGATTTGCACGAAAAATGCATGTTCTCGCACCATTTTTAAAATTAAACTTTCTATTTACGGTATTTTGAGGCATGTCAGTAAAGCTCTTTTTATACACCATAACTTTCATTCTAGCAACGTAGTATTGTAATGGTTGCTTGTTTGCTCGCACCAAATAATACACAAGCCCAGCAAAGATTAAACACGTCAATAGAGATCTTATCTATTTCAACGTTTTGTGTAATTCTCATATTCAAGATGCCCTACCAGAGGGAGGGTTTGTGTTCCCTAGCTCCATTATAATTTATAAAAAGTTCCCTTTAGCTTTTTAAAAATTATATCCGGAAATATAACCGGATCCGGATCATTAGTTATATCCGGATCATTAGTTATATCCGGATCATTAGTTATATCCGGATCATTAGTTATATCCGGATCAATTATATCGCAATCACATGAAGACAAACATATTTGAAATGACTCACATTGATAAAAGGCGTTGGCGTTTGAAGTCGGTTGGTCGTCGATACAAAAACAGAAGATGTTTGTTGATGTTTTTTCGCAGTTCCTCGATCTTCTACCAAGTAATGTGAAGGACCTTGAGAAACAAATCGTCTTATTAAGGAAGAAACAACACTTCGCATTTACGCTATAAAAGTTCACTATAAAATAAAATTTGTTCATTTCTGAGATTATGAAATCCACTAATCTCTAGCCTCATAGGAGAATTTTGGAATCCACGAAAATTTTTGATCTTATGATTATCTCATTCACCAGTCGTTTTGAGTTGGTTTGGAGTGCAAAATAAAGCTTGCATAGATAAAAAAAAATCATTCTGACAATTAATTGCTATTCTGTTGTAAAACAACCAGATGTATGAAAACATCAATGTGCGAACAACGAGTGGGGTTTCAAATAGATTTCACACCTTCAACGCAGTCAAGCTAATCTAAATGAACAAAATCATAAACTTTTGTTTTCTTTGTTTCTTTTTATTTGATTGAATGCGCTTAGAGGTGTGCAATATATTCCCTGAAAGCGCACATCGCATTGTCCTGTTTGCGACTGCAATCCTTGTTCACAAAATCCCCCCTGTTTGGGTGAGCTAAATCGCTCTCTGACAAAGCCTTCAAACGAATTCGAAAAAGTATGACACCAATTTCAGACAAAAAAAGACCAGTAGGAAGAGGGCTAATCAAGACAAACGCAAGAAACTGTCACTCAAACATTTGCAAGAACAGTGCTCTGTGCAAAGTAAAAATAGCACCCTGCTCTAGAATTGTCCATGAGACTGTCTCAACTCAAATTATCGTCACCAAATTAAATTAACTGATAAATTACTGCTATGAAAGAAAACGTCTGTCATTTATAAAAGTGGCTTTCACATTAATAATCCAGTGATCAACTCGTTATAAACTGGCACCCGTTCTTGGAGACAAAGTAGACGTATAAGTTAAATTGAGATCACTAAAATAGAATAGGTCATTTTTTCTATAATGTCTCTTTATGTTATTAAATTACTCTGCCAAAAAGCGAACAAAACAGAATATAGACACGTTTTCAAATTCTGTTTTATTTGGTTCTTTTGTAGAGTAAAATATAAAGAAACTCCCTTTCATTCTCCAGAGTGACATAATAAAGACAGATCATTGTTTTAAATCCGGCAATTAGGTTCAATGAGTAGACTACGTGAAAGTCTACATACAAACACAGGGTTGTTTCTTCAAAATATGAAATGTCTTAAAGGCATAATAAATGACCCAAGCAAGCCATCTTCATCATTTGACATTATCATGCGTTAAAATTGGATCGAGTTTCCAGCAATATTAGAATTGTCTGACCTGGGCTAGGTTATCTTGGACTAGCCTAAGCTGACCTGGGTTCGTTTCAATATAAACCCTAACTTTTTTAACAAAGATTAGGTGACCCAGCATTGGGAAAATGTTGCATTTACATCAAGAGCTGGTTAGTTTAGATTTTGCAAACAGCCAATCAATTCATGATGTGATTGGCTAATTTCAAAGGATTTATAACCATGCGATAAAAATATTGTGATGTGAATGACTAATATGAACATGCAAACAAGCACACAACTGGATAAAATAGAAAATGCTAGCTAACAGATGTTTAAATGATATTGCATAAATCCGTTCCATATATAAAGTCACTGTTTAAAAAAATTATATTGATTAAAAAAATGGCAAATAAACTTAACTTTGCGGGCACTCCCATAAAAACATTATAACTCGGCTATTTATAAACTTGTCGTGTTTACTCCCTTAAAAATGATTTATCCAGGGGGTATGGACTTCCTTTGTTTCAATGTTTGATACACTAATTTCTAAGAAACTGAAGAAACTTTCAGTACTTATAGTCTAAAGCGGTAAAATTAACTTTTAGTTTTCATTTTATTATCTGAGCTAAATCAACAGCAAAGTTAAAAACTACACCACAAAATAGCAATTCTTAAAAATCTTTAAAAATCTTCGATGTAACTTTCCAAAATGCACCCAGTCACAAACGAAAACACAGCGTTACCTTTAGCTGTAGTTTTTCACCCAAAAACTTGACCAGGAATTCTGTATGAAAATGAGGTGAAATATTTTTCTAGAAAGTTGTGAATTATAAAAACAATAATTAGTGCGAAACAAAAACCTTCCATAAAAATCAAACTTCCTGCATGAAAATCATACCAGGTATTTGGATAGCATCTTTTTTGTTGAGTTGCACAGTTCGAGCTGTTGTTGATCCAAAACCGCCCTTTCTTGTGCTCGTCAAGCTAAAGAAATATGTACAAATGTTTAGCAAAGAAACAATGTTACTTTATCATAACAAACACAAATAAAATCACAAAAATATTACAATAACACAAAGAAGTTTAAAACCGTTTTAAATTAGGGTAAAATAATGTACTACAGGAATTCAAAATATTTTCTTCCCAGTACATGATGAAAATTTAGTAAAAAGTTAACGTAGATGATTATTCAAAAACGTTTTGAGTGACACAATTGCAAATTTTGTAGCATATTCTAAAAGTCAATGCATCATTCAAAATGTGTCGCATTCGTCATTTGAAAAAGCGCGGAAGGTTTGGCGCCTCGTTGCTGTTGCAGCGTTTTGAAATAGATGCATCTACAGCGGATCTATAAAATCTGTGTTTTCAAAAAGAAATAATAGACGAGATGCGAAAATGCAGAGAAACAATTGCGCTTCTAGACAAGAACGTATCAGTGCAAAAGAAGCCTGAGTGTGTGAGTGAGTTATCGTATTTAACGTGCCTAGCCCACGAAAGTCTCGAGATGACTTGTTTCCAGCAGGGGACACGGGTTATACATTAAACCTTTCAGTTTTAGGCACATACACTTGCTATTCTTGCAAGGTATGGGTTTCTGGGCTTGGTCTATGAACCACTTTTAATGTTTAAATTTTCTGGCAGGCAAATGAGATTATTTGGTGATGCAAAACAATGCAACAATAAAAAATTCCCACCTTTTCAAAATAAATTGAATGCTATGTTTACAAAACAAAGGATGGCTGGCTGGTGTGCCTGTCCAAAAATGTAAACATTGAAAGTGAACTATAGTCCAGTATTGACTGTGTTTAATCTACCATTTATTTATCGGACGGACCAAAACGAATATGCAAAATGCACCCAAAACAGCGGTAGTCTCATAGAAAACAAAAGCAACGTAAACGTTTTCTGTAATTCCGTTTAGTATCTCTTCCGACTCCCTTAGACACACGTAATTCATTGTTATTTTAACAATATTAATTAATGAGTATTTGACTTACTAAGCTTTTCTTTGTGACTCCCTTGCCATATCCATGTGGCTGTATGCACCAGGTCCTGAAACGTGTGAAATAATTTTAAGAATTTGGCTTATCAAAGCTTCTGAATTTTCAATAACGTCAATTTTGAAAGACACCTGCTTAATAGAAAAGAAACATAATGAATCAAAGCTTCCTTGAAAAGTTTTGTCTTCAGCATACCAAGTTACAGTATACTAAATACTCTATGCTGCAATTCACCATATATCAAGAGATGAGAAACATAAATGCTACCAACGATGAAATGTATACAGCAAGAACCTAAATGTAAAAAAGAACCTTATGTTTGTTTCTAATTTTGGGGCAAATACAATTTCAAGATGCTCAAATGAAGGCGATAGGTCAACTTGCAAGTTGCAGAAATTATATTCTTGCAACTCAGATTTATTTTTAAAACTTCTTTTCTGGTTTGTTAAAAATTAAAGCATTTTTCGGAAATTTGTGGTGAAAATATTAGGGTAAAGGTTCTTATATGAGGGTTTTACTGTGTAAGCTTCCAATAAATGAATAATGATTCACAGTTGCTACTAAAAAAAGCCGTTAAACAAAAATTCACTTCAACGTATTTGTGTGTCCTTCGGATAACCGTTTCTGTTGTACTGTGGTTCAAATATTGCTGCAAGTACCCTTTTCTGGCAACAAAAAAGGTTACGGACTTAACTAAAAAGCCAAGAGCCAATCAACCTCATGCCCATGGCTACTCATTTACGAGCTCGCATAGATTTACGAAAAATTGCAGGTATGTACCAGGGGTAATTCTTTTGGATGAAGTAGATCTGGGTACGAAGTTGAGAACCAATAGCACATGAAAAGGCAACCTAGTTCAAAAGATAGACTTAGGTTAAAATGTCTTAAATTACTACAGTTCTATCCACATTTACCATCCGAAAATATTATGTTTTACGTTGTTTAACAAGGAAGTTCTTCTTAGGGTGAAAGTGTTGCTACGCAGTAGTGTAATCCGCTGACTTTATAGCCATAGAATAGTAGGCTTTTCAAGGAGAGATGTTTCAAGACAAAAATGGGTCCATTTACAATTCGAAGAAAACTTTCAAAAGAAAATGATGTTAAACTGAGCTTTACAGGCATACAAAGCTTTTGTCAAATGTTTGGTTGTAATCACCCCGCAATGAATAGCTTGTACGTAAGAATAAAAACAACAGTTTAGTTTCAACTTTATACCTGGAGTTTTTTTGACATGATGTTGTTTTTCAAATCGAAGACTTGTCATTCCAAACGGACTTCTTTTCAAGCCAGTCATCCTTAAAACAAGAATACACAGTCAAAATAATAATTTATGCATATTTCATAACATAAGTTGCTCAATGAACAAAACGTTATTGTATCTATACATTTAAGCAGCTTCGTGAATTCGCTTCAAAAATTTATCTATGTGATGAAAAACAATTCTAATCTAATCTCGAGGATATTTGCTTTATAATGAGGACTTTGGAGTTTAAAATCTGAAAAGATTCACTGATAAAAAATCCCAAGTCGGTATAGGGGCAAGCAGGTTGTTTTAATGTCAAAACGTGGACTGGAAATGAATGACACTTCTTAAAATTTACAATAAAGCCTTTTGAGGGCAATATTAATGCTAGTTTTTCACAGGTAAATGTAGTAGTAGATTTCAAAATACAGTCCTGCAAATAGAGATAGTGTTTTGGGTAAATAACTAAGGGGTACTTGATTTTTGAAACAGGAACAAAGTAAGGTTAACACAGAGAAGAAACCTCATCAAACAAAGAAAAATGATGAAAGAAACGCATGAATCAGTCACTGGTGAAAAATTATCAATAATATATTATGCCACTTTTCGAAATATAGGATAATAATGGTATTAAGATTTCGAGTTGGCGATATAATGGTATATGGCCTTTTATGTTAAAATTAATTAAAAAAATACATCAGAACAGAAAGTTTAATAGGGCTTCTTATTACTAAAAAGTTGTTGATTTTAATAACGAAATATAGCACTCCCTTTAATCATTTGATAAACTGTTCTTATGAAAAAAAAAACATTATATTTGTACCTGTTGAGAGTTTCAAGTGCATGTCTTGGGTCATTATATGCACCCGGAGCTGGTGTTCCTTTCTTCATTTGCTCAAATCTCTGAAATAATGTAAATATTGTTTAAAAAACTGTAACAAAATAATGATACACGTAGACCTTAAAGTTCTGCGCACAAGCTACAAGTCTATTTCTTTTTAATAAAAACTGAGAAAATAAATAAACGGAGGAAAAGTGAAAGAAAAATAGGAAGAGGAGAAAAGAGATAAAAAAGCTTCAGGGACATCATACTTCCATATTTAGTGCTTGAAAAAATTGTTTTTTACTTGTGCCCCCTAGTTCCTTTCATTTCGACAAAATCACAACTTCGAAATAAATTAAAAAAAGTATTCAAAGCATATTCCCTTGTTTAATTTGATCCTTAGTTGTATCTCATCTACGGTAATTTGCCCGATTTTTGTTGGCCTAACAAATCAGCAAACGTCCCACCTTTTTGGGATACCCGGTACATTAAAAAAACTTACAGTTGAGCTTGCTCCAAAAGGTGGCTTTTCAGCAGCGTCAGCAGGCTGTGGATCGGTCACATCAAACTGACTTTTTATTTCATATTTTCCAGGGCCAGGTACGGCCTAAACAAAAAAGAAATTGACAAACAATATTAACCACAACAAAAATAATAATAAAAACTGTAGTTCATAACAATGCATAGCATCAAGCACATGGCACCTTGCCCGTTTATTGTCCGCTCAATTATGCATTAATACTGCTTAGGGGAAAAATAGACTTGGGAAAAATCTACCAAACAACCAATATGGTGCTTTTCATCTCACTGTAAAAGGACTAGATAAATAAATGTAAAGTATATACGTAACGTGGCTATCATGAAGTCCAAATTCAATTTCAGTAAACAAGTAAAAAATTAATGCATATACAAACTTTGACTCAAAAATGAAATAAATACATAAATGGAAGCAATTCATAAATATATAAATAATTTTTTTCTATATAAAATAGAATAACAAAATGCTAATACAAAGCAAAATGCTTATATTTTCATTTACATTAATTACCTTTTTGTCTTCAACAATTTCTATCAGTTCATGATATCTTGGAAGCTGAAAGATTAGAAATAACATTAAAATGTTTATTAAAAAGAATGAAATAACCAGCACAACATCTCCAAAAGCATCACTATGATGCAAAGGTCCATGACCAAAGATTTGCCTTATTCACTCCATAATGTTTTTCCTTATTCTGCGCCTTTTAATTTTCATTACTTCACGATGTAGCAACAACATGTTTCAAAGTGAGATTTTGTTTTATTGAGTTTTCATTGTTTAGTCTTTCCTCTGCCTACAAACATTTAACTGTACAGTTCACAGTTGTTCAAAATAGAAAGAAATTCTTACGTTAAATCCAAAAATTAAATATTCTAGTGGGAATTTTCCGCTAGGATATTCATTTTCAGAGTTTCAACCAAAGGAAACAAATTCCCAAAATCAAGGTGTCTTTTATTTAACAAAGCTGTCGCCATCCAGAAATAATCTCGCTTGGACAAACTAGCTAACCACATCAAAGATGGGGGGGGGGGAGGTTGGCATGATTCCAGACCATTTCCAACACCCCTAATAGTCAAAGGAAATAAAAACTCTACCTTCGAATCCAAAGGCTTTTTTCGCTGTTCTTCGATAATCTGTGATGAATAATAATATTGAAAAATCAAAAGACGGATTGATTTAAATATGGATCAATGAATAATGTTGTTTTTTTTACGCAAGGAACGACAGGAGAAAGTTTCTTGTCAGCAACCGCTTACATAGCAACACAAATTTACACGTAGCTGCAATAAGACGCAGAGTCAAACGGTATAAATGATATTTTTTACGTTGCCATTACTTTTATAGTTATTAGAGTATTTAGTTTTTTTTTATTATAGCAGCTATTAGGTTTAGTAGGAGGAAAATTTCTGTAAACGATCTCTATGGCTAGAAACTTTCAACTTCCGTTCGATTTTTATCGCAGCAACGTATAAATTTGCGTTGCTGTGTAAGCGCTTGTTGACGAGGAACTTTTTCGCGTCATTCATTGCGTAAAATAGCGATCTGCCAGTTTGAGAGCAATCGTCTACTAATTTAGGTTTTAAGAACATCTTTAAATGAGACTAAAATCGACTTGATCATTTAAATAATCAAGGAAAGAATTATCACTATAATTAATATCTATATTTAATAATATGATTGTCGTGAATAATATAACCCCACAAAGAAGAACTGATCTTTACAGCATTCAGTGTGCAGCATTTTCTTATTTTGAAGCCACAGAGGTGGCACAATTTTAGTGTAGTAGTGTTTTCATTAGTGTTTTCATTCAAATAGTTATCAATATTGCTCTAATAGCCTGTGATTTTGGTTTGATATGGTCTGGAAAAGTTAATTTTCCATTTGATTTCAATCTAGCTGATTACTAATTTTCATGTTCTTGTTTGCGGGGTTTTATTGTGATGCTGTGTTAGTTTTAAACAATATACAAAAGTGAAATGCCGAACAGTATCATTTATCAAAAAAATGACACTCACATAATCAATTGGTGCTTTTGGTTTTCCTCTGTATGGATCATATTGGCCTGGTCCAGGTCCAAATGAATCTAAAAAAATAATAAATTCTTGTGTTGGTTGCAAAAATCAATGAAAATGACCTTGCCCCACGCCTTGAGCACGTGGTTTAAGGTGAAATTGCGTGATAGTATAATGCCTTATTCACACTGCGAGATAAACCAGCTTAAACTAATCCAGGTTATCGAACGCTGCATTCTAATTGGCGAATCCAACAGATCAAATGCATTTGATTGGTAGCAATTGAATCTGGCTTAGATATAGCTGGTTTAAGTGTGTCACTTTATTCAACTAATGTCTTTACCATAAAGCAGCACAGGTAATAACATAACTAAAATAACCAACCTCTAAATTCTCCTCTTTTCGATGTTAATTTTCCAAAATGAATTCCTCTGTATTTTTGAACAGCTGCAGTTTCACTCTAACAACGAATGAAATATTATGATGACATTAAGATACATTTCTTATATTATTCAAAGCAATGGTAAGACTACACCTTGAACATGTAGGTTCAGTCTGGAATCACCGTCTTTAGAGACAGATAAACTGTTAAAAGGTATACAGGGGATAGGTACAAAGCTTATGCCCGGATTGAAAGGACTGTGGTATGAAGAGAGACTGTTTGAGAGCTGATTGGTATATCGTACAGCAAGAACAAACACGATCGAAGCATATAAGATGATAATGGGAATCACACAAAAAGAAGCAAGAGGACACCAAGTTAAATTATCGCATCGTTTCAGCAATTTGAACATTTTGCATTCTTTTCAACTTGTAGGGCTGGAACGTAAAATGATTTGTAATCGTAATGAATGTGTAAAACAGGGAATTATATTTTGAAGTTTGCCCAAAATGTATGTTTATTGTCTGTAC
This sequence comes from Phacellophora camtschatica, assembly GCA_036873815.1. NCBI lineage: Eukaryota > Metazoa > Cnidaria > Scyphozoa > Semaeostomeae > Ulmaridae > Phacellophora > Phacellophora camtschatica. The sequence continues at coordinate 43,868 of JAYJMH010031099.1, forward strand.
GATAAGAAATAAAGTAAACTTATGATTTAATCAAATTTTGAGAATTTTTATCAGACCAATTTTTATAATTCTTCTTTTGTTGCTATCCTCAATTACTGCTCTATCACTTTTTTTTGCATTTATTCCTTTATTTTCCATTCTCAATTACTGTGCGATTACTGGAGAAGTTATTGGTCATGAGAAGAGTTCCATTGACCAGTATAGCCATGCGGTTTTTTGCATTTATTCATATTTTCAATTGAGAATTTTAATCTAAAAGAATTTTTTTGTAACAATAGTAAAAAAAGAACTCGGGAAAGGCCTAAGTATTGATTTAAGTCACCAATAAAAAGTTACAAAACTTACATCAGCGACTCTGTAATAAGCAGGTCCAAGAGTTTTGTCTCTCTCAGGCACATTTTGTTTTTTAAGAGTACCATCATCAGCTTCGTGAAAACCATATGCTTGTCCCGGAGTAGGAATACTTGGTGGGTCTGGTTTCCTTTGGTACGATACTTTCCTTTGCTTCTCTGCCTTGAAAGAAAAATTTGCTCATACATTTGTTGATAAAAAAAGGATAGCATTTTCAAATAAATTTGAGTGTATCTTATAGTAACAGTGCCTAACAATTACAAAATAAAAAACAACTAACATATCCTTATATAAATATATGTATTAAACGTTTCTTCCTCTAAAAGCAAAATACCTAACATCATGACAAAATGTTTGCCTGTACATCCGATCTTGAGTTTTCAAGTTCAATTTGTTCCAGTTTTTAATCCCTGTCCAAAGTTTGACATCATCCGTCCAGCTTCTTTTTGGTTCTTTCTCATGTTCTTTTCCCCATAACATTTTCTTCAAAGAAAACTTTCGCCATTCCCTTTTTTGAGCATTTGATATGTCAAAAGAGTTTCAATTTGCGTAGTTTTAATAGTTTATTTAGTGGCATCAAGTTTGTACATGCTCTGATTTATATAACTCTGCACTTTTCTAGGAGACTTTTATTGAGCATAAATCACATTATGTGTCTCTGGAAGGTTTCAGTGGGTTTTCACTCCATGTTTAATTGAGTGTGATACAAATACAGCTGATTCCGGTTTTAGTCACTCCCCTTTAGTCAAACTCCAGTTATTATCACCACTGTTTCCCAAATTTGCCACACATAAAAACTGCCACACTGGACAAAAGTGAAGAGTGAGTCCAGGATTGTTTTTACTTCATTTTTAAATAAACATTTCTTGTGAAGAAACTATTGATACGTATCTTTCCTTTTATAAAATAAATACGTAATGTAGCAGCTATTAGTTCTTTTCTTTTTACTTTTATGACAGGACCCTTAAGATAACGACATAATCAATATGCTGATACAGTAGGTTATCCTGTATAAATATTCGTATTATTATTATTATATTATTATTGATGGTTACAGTGTAGCCCAAACATTTTCCATTGAAACTTTTTATCTACCAGGCTACCCAAAAAAACTCTCTTGGTTTGAATGGCTGTAGCTCGAAATTCACAAGACTACAGATATCAAATTCCAAACAAAACAATGTTTGGAAACCTTAGAGTTTGGGATATTACCCAAAACATAACAATGTAATTGCAATATTTTTTCCAAAATGGTATCCCCAAAAACAGGATTCCAAAATTGTATGATACTGTATATACTTCAAGAAAATTCCTTTTCAATAAATTTATTGGCCAACAATGTCTTTGGCTATTGAATAAAAAGGCAAAATCTTTATTAAAATGCAAAGCTATTTGTCCCTTCAAAAATTTAGAAAGAGGTTTATTTGAAATTAAATTAGCAAGAGGTTTATTTATATAAATAATATGCTAATGATAGAAAAACTAACTCCCCCATTCTAACAAAAAACAGTTAAAAATAATTTCAACACTTACTCCTTTGATTGAAAATCCAAAGCTTTGATTATCCTTAACCCATCCTGCTGTTACAGAAACATCATATGAGCCTGGACCAGGTATCTCATCCTGTTTATCCAGAAACCTCAAGCCCTTGTTGGCAAGTGATGACCCTCCTTTAGCTTTTCCAAAATTGTCCATATCATACTGTCCAGGCCCAGGGGCAGCGGTTACATGGTCAGGCACAGTCAAAAATGAATCTCTTGCAGTCATGGAAAGAAATGGAGCAAAGCCATCTAGCAGAAAAAAATTGTCTGGCATAAAAAAGTAAAACTTTTCACTACTGTACAGTATCTCATAATTAGCAATAAACTAACAAAGTGCACATTGGACCTTGATTGCAGGTCTCTCATACTCATTATCAAGTTTATTAATTAATCTTGAGAACAGAGATCAGTGGTTCATGATTTAAGATACAGTAGGTGGCTACAAAATTGTAAATAACAAATAGATATTTTTCACTGTGAAGTGGAAGCCTGCCACTACTATTTACTTATTTTTGTGCTAGATTAGTTTATTGTTATTTCATATAGCCACTCACTTTTATCTAATTAGATGTAAGATTGACTATTATATTCATGAAAAGATAATTGTAAACTCACATACCATGAGTAAATTGTTGATGGCATTTATTGGCATGATTTACCAATAAAATAGAAAATCTCAATATTTACAACATTTTCATTTCATCAGAGTAGGGAATAAAGTAACAAACTTTGGGACGGATGCACTTTAGGAATTTATGTTTTCGAGGATTTTGAGAAGTTGAATTGGAATAAATTTTTTCCCTTCACTTTCAATGGTTACCAAAATAATTTTTGTTCCATTGATTGTTTGTTCAAAAATTTGATTTTTCTTGCATTGGATTTATAATAAGTGCAAGATTGTTCTTACACTGGATCAAATAAGGTAAAATTTCATCTATAAGTCTTCTTTAATTTATTTGGGGACTGCCCCCTAAACCCCTGGGTTTGGAGCCTTCAATTAAAGTTTTAAGCTCTAAATCTACAATTTTGATTAGGAATAAAGAAATTTTCATTTCTCAAATTTGATGCTTGTCCTCAAATCACCGTAAACATTTGGATTGGATAAGGTCCCTACATTCCTTTTCTTTGGTCAACAATAAGAGAGCAAGTCAACAAATGGCTCTCTTTATTAAATACTGCATCAATTTCCTCTCCGTTGCTCGGTCCTGGATTTTTTCCAGACATCTTATCTTTTAATAAATATGGATTTGATGCTTGGACGTAATACTCCACCTGCGGCTGCACAATGTCTTGTGATGTGATATTAAATGTGAAGATAAATAAAGCCACAAATAAGTTGAAAATGTTTGGTCCAAGAAACTGCAATTGCCCAAACTTTTGCAGTGAATGAATTTTTCAATCATGTGAAATAGGTACCAATAATAATTGTCTTCTGTTGTAATTCAATTCAATTTTATTTATAGAATGCAAAAACTACAATATATTAAATAAATTTTGCAAACTATTGACCCTAGGAAGGCAAGCTTATCTTGCTGGGCCTGATAGCAAAAATATGTAAAAATAACGTAAAGATATAACAGTAACAGTAACAAACATACTAAAGTACAATAAATTTGGTATGAGTATATGGGTATATGTAATAATAATGTAATATGATAAACTAAAAAGCTTAAGTTTGATACACAGTTATCACAATTTGTTTTAACATTTTGATATCATATCTCGTTCTAATTTATATGAAAACGTTTTAGAATTTTTAGTATTCTGCAGTGTATGATCATGTTCATTCGTAATTGAGCAGCTTTGTTTAGGAGCATTTTATCACCCCAATGTTTCTTCTGTGAGTTTATAGAAAATGGCTTAATGGAAAATGAGTTAATTATTTCACTTTTAATTTTTTCAATATTTTTCTCCTATTTTAGCTTTGAATCCAATAAGACATCAAGGAATTTTAGATTTTGAACTTCATTTAGTTTTTCTCCCATAAAGATTAGTTTTTCTCTTATAATTTATTTTCGGGAGTTTTGTTTTTTGTTGGAAAAAAGATGCAATAATTTGTTTTTTGGGTATTTACCAGCAATTTGTTTGATCTTAGCCAGTCACTAACATTGTCCAGTTCGATGTTTACTTTAGATATTAATTCGTTATTGTATTTGCCAAAACAAAATACGTTTGTGTCGTCGGCAAAAAGCCTTGGGTTGGCTTCAGTAACATTTGTCATGTCATTAACGAAAAGAAAAAAGAGTATTGGTCCTAGAAACGAGCCTTGTGGAACCAGATTTTTTCCATTTACATGAGTGTATTGGCGACGATTATTGAGGTAACTTTTAATCCAGTCATTGATTTTTCCTCTAAAACCATAATGTCAGAGTTTATGAAGTGAAGGATTGAATGATCAATCATATAAAACGCTTTCGAAAGATCAAGAAAAATGCCTATACATGTGTTGCCATTGTCAAGGGTTATGGTAAATTGTTTCTAAGAGTTCCAAAAGTGCGTGAATAGTGGAGTGACCTTCTCGAAAACCAAATTGTAATTTAGATAAAAGTTTGTATTTCTTAATGAGCACCAACAATCTTTTTGCCACAAGTTTTTCCATTATTTTTTCAAAACAAGAAAGTTTTTCTCTGTTTTCTGTGGTTCTATTATTTACATATTTTGAGAAAAACTTATTTTTCCTCACTATGCATTATTTAAGTCCAGTTGTAGCCCAAGGTTTATCTTTTATTCTTCTTCTGGACACAAATTTTAAAGGGAAACAATTACTGTATGCTTTTTGGATTGCAATATTAAATAATTCAGTGCATTCATTTGTGTCCCTTTTTGTATACATTGTATTCCAGTCAATGTCCTTCACCTGTTCAACAAATTTATCTGTATTTTTTTGACCAAATATACAAATTTTTCTGTTATTTTTTAACATTAAGAATGATGCCAGCAAGATAACCAAGGGAAATCATAATGTCTAGGTATTCTTTAGTGCTTATCTTACCTTGTTGATTGAATTTTATGAGGTCTATGTTCATATCGCCGACTATTATACACTTATCAAATTCAAGATTTGTGCTAACTGTAAAATGTACATAAAATGAACAATTAATACACATTGTTAACTTAGTTATAAAATATCTAAATCTGTATGGCTAATGGATGTAAAATTCACTGCATTCAGTGCATTTACTGGCACAAATCTGAACATCTGCCAGAGGCAGACAGCAAAGTTTGCTGCTAAAACATAAATTGTGATATTTTTCAAAAATAAAATTATAAATTACAATGAATTACAACATACCAGTTCTGCAAAATTCCTACATGATCTTTGTGCATGATTCCAATAAAGTTCACATTCTATATCACCCTAAAAAGAAAACAAAATCAAAAGTCAGTCAAGAAAACATTTTATGTTACATAAGTGTGTTCAGTCTTTATCATTCTATAAACAAAATATCAATCGCTTAACAATTACTGTTTTCATCAGAAATATATTCAGTGTGCACAACAAAATCCACATCAGTCAGGAAGAAGAAAGTCTTTCAAAGGAATAATAAAAAATTTCAAACTTCTGGTGAAGGAAAATTGCAAATTGCTGTAGACATTGTTATTTAGATCAATGGAATCTAATTTTGGAAGTGGGGGAGGGGAGTTGGGCCTGAGTTGTAATATTCCTCCTAGTATGGCACTTGCAGACCTGAGAATTTTAATAGAACAACAGGAGAACAATAGGTCTAAACAAAAGAAGAGTGCTTCTGCACACCCGAGATCTTGTCTAAAATTGCAATAAAATCATGCTGGGCCTCCTAGGTGACCTTTCCAATATTGGATTGCCTCAAATTATACATCTCATAAGAGGCAGTACTACCTGACTGGAGTAGGGGCTTGTCCTATATTTTTGGCAGGCCTTTTCGCTTGAAGTGGGCGATCACCCTCGTCAAATAATTCACAAGGGCTTTTGATCGTCATCGCAAAACTGTGTTAAATGTTTTAGTTTAATTTCCAAATTATTCTGATTTAAAGCAACAAAGATGAGTTTATTTATCCAAAGCTAGATTGCTAATTCGAAAATCAATAGGCCTGTCAACAAAAAGGCTTCACACAGAAATTCGAACGATGCAAAGGCAAGAAGAAACCTATCAAAACACCTGGCTCTGTGTGTGACACACGTTTTTTCAAATGCAGGTATAATTTAGGTGTGAAGTCAAAATCGTGGAAAATAACATAGCTCATTTGATCAGCGCCGCTTTCCAGATTTTGGTTCAGTTTCTATTGAATAAAGATAAAAGTTTGCCTTCTGGAGGCTTGATCTCCGTTGACACTCTCTTTGCCAAAGTAGACAGTTCGTCAATTGCTTAGTCTGTATCATTGCGTTTGTGTCAAGAATCAAAATTGCCACCATGAATCCAAAGGGAAACAAGGTCAAACTACAAACCTTCATGAAGTATGGAAAATCAGATATTATTGGTTTTAAGACAACACAAGAAAATGGGAAGACTCTTCTTGTCAACTTCATCTGGTGCAAGGTTTGTGAAAGAAATAAAGATGCCATTCTGAGAGATCCATCCATTAAAGGAATATCTGACTAAGACTGTAAGGGTCTTAGGAGGGTACTAATGTGTGGGCTCAATGAAACCACAATTACTTATCCTTTGACTTCATGTACCATTTATCTCCTTAATGTCAACATTTGCCTTAATCCTGAATATTCTGTTTACAAAATAACCATAATCATGCATCCTGGAACCAAAGATTAAGAAATTGTGGTCAGGCCAATGAAGTAATTTCTCCCTGAGACCTTGGAGACTGTCTGCAAAAAAAAACTTTTTGGAGGGGCGATCGCCCTCCTAAGCTTATCAATGTGGCTGATTCACCGCGGCCCTGGTGACAATTTCTTTACAAAAAGGCTTGTTTTTGGGTGTAGGATTTTAACTTGATCAATGATATATTTTGGGTCTGAAAAATTTGTCGAATCAAAAAATATAATTTTGGCTCTAAAAATCTGAAATCTTATATTTTTGGGTAAAAATCTTGGTTTCCTTGTGGTATGTCTAGCCTCTAAATTTTGTATAGACAGATTCACAATGCCATAAAAAAGTCTGTTTTCACCCACTGATGAATCAGTTAAGAGGTCTTAATTTTGTCTAATAAAATTCAATTTTCATGATCTAAAAATGTTGCTGGAACATATCTGTGTTTTTATAATGTCTACAAGCTACGCACATGAATGCAAGACATCCTGGCAAAACTGGCTGAAATTAATCTGTCTATTTATTATTATTTACAGTGTCTCTGTCATCACAAAACAAACCCCATAATTTATGCATTCCATAATTTATCCTTGCCAAATAACAAAGGAAGTTATTGTTTTGTTCCATTGTTTGCAGATGGTGCCTCCATACCACAGATCTGAAAACATATGTTATTTTTGGGCCCGTCATTTATGATCATCATTAGATTATTATTAATTTATTTTCTCCCAAAAAAATTCTTTGTCAGTGACAAATAAATTGTCATTTTTTTTTTCAGACAGCTTGAAACTTTTTCTTACCATAGACGTTTCTAACTTGACTTTTGAAGGTCTCCAATTTTCTGGCGGCAAAGACATGGTGAGGTGAGCTGAAAACTTCTCGTTCTAGATGACAGATAATTATAAAAAATTATTCTAACAAAAGCCATGCGTAATTTTTCCTCCGTTCCCTGTGGTTCAGTCTCGTTACCATAAGTTCTTAAATGAGGCAAGTTCAAAATGTTACTTTCGTTTCCAAGCAACATAAACATAATTTATTTATTTATGGTTGTGTGATATGATTCTTGTGGACAATTTAATTCGTGAAGAACTGAAGATAATAAACTAAACAGCACTTCGTTATTAGCAACCATCTGCACTGAATACGATGCTCTTTATCTGTCTTATTAAAAATTTACGACGTTTTATAACTTTTAGAGTGCAGCAGAGAAGTTAAAAAAGATGGGTTGTTTTGTTTTTTTGATATAATTATAAAGAAAAAGATGCAGCCAACCAGCCTTACGCTAAAAATACTTTGAAGAAACTTAAGCATCTCCAACGCACAAGAGTTGTCCTACTAGCGTATTATTATCAATATATTGGACTTTATTAAGAAAAGAAATATGCCTGTTGCAAGTGAACGTTTAGAGCATTTGCAAGTTTTAAAATTGTTGCAATCAGTTCGAAAAGAAGACACGGAACAAATCGAAAAGCTGACGGCAAATGGAATACCAAACCTCATAAACTATTCTGGTAAAAATGATAATGCTAGCTTTAACTATCTATTTTTGTAATTTTAAATTTCAGGCTGGTGATGTGCTTCTTTATCTTTTTTTTGAGCTGATGGCACACTGCAGGCTTGAAAAAATATGAAGGAAGTTTTAAAGAATTGATGAAAGTTTTGCTTTGCTCCTTTCTTGCCTGCATGAATGTGTTGTGCCAAATTCCTATTGCCGGCCTACCAATGGATCTTGAGTTTTGCAGAAAAAATAACAAAACAAATTTAAGGAATAAAAAATAATGCTAAAAAGATTATTTTTGTGATCCCAAATTTAATTTTTTTCTTCCTCTTGATTCAGAACCAGAGCATGGAGAGACAGCACTGCATCTTGCTGCATGTGCAAACAATGAGAAGGTTATGTCACATCTGCTCAGTTTGGGTGCAAGCCCAAATGTTTCAGATTCACTGGGAAGAACGCCATCAATGCGGGCTGCGGATTATGGCCATGTTCTAGCATTGAAACTTCTCGCTGCAGCAGATGCAGATCTTACAGGTATTAAAACCAGAACAGCAGGACTTTATTTCCTGTGATGGTGTTTCACAATTAAACTTAAAATATGTTTTTGGTGAGCACTATTATAAAAGTTGCAACTTTAATTCTATTTTTGTTTTGTTATTCATTATTAAAGCTAGAGACAAAGAAGGCAAGAACATTCTCTACTATTGTCTACATGCAACAAAACGACATAAAGAGTGCCTGGAAATGTCTCTAAAATATGCTGCATATCAACATAACGTTGTAAGTAAACAGATTTCATTTCTGATATCATTTCATCTTGAAATTTTTAATTTGCAAGAGTATACTGTCAGTTGTCTTTCTTGTATTATTTATAGATTTTTTCATAATCTTTTTAAAGGGGGTTGATGGTCAATCATTGACATTTGTTGCGGCCAAGGAAAGACTTGCTGATCACTTGAAGATTATTCTTGATTCAGGAGTTGACCCAGACAGCTGTTTTGAGGTGATAAAATGTTCTTTCTTCGGTACAGTTAACAATGTTTGTTTTGTAATTTTGATGATGAATCAGCCCATAAGACTTAAAAACTGAGCATAGTACAAGTTAATCATTTAAAAAGCTGAAACCTTGCTTGTGACACATTCTTTTTAACTTTTTTCACATTTAGCAAACAGGGGAATCACCTTTGCACATTTCTAGTTCTAATGGATCAATAGAATGTGTGAGAGCATTGCTAGAATATCAAGCCAATGTCAATTTGTTGGACAAGGAAGGAAGACATGCATCTCACAGGTGAGTAAAAATTTCTGAGTGAGCTGTAAGATTTTACCACAGAAAAAAGCTTTACCTGAATTGCTTTACAGTATTAACAACATAAATTTTGGACATTATAAATTTTGAACCATAAATTTTTTATCCATTCTTTTACCAAATTATTGATGATAAAAACGATGTAATTGCACCATTTTGTCAGAAAATTATTTGTCCGAAAATGTTGGGTCAGAAATTTTTACGTCCAATATTTTAGAAGTTTTAATGGCCTAAAAAGTTGCTCCATTTTTAACAGAAACAAACAATTTCCTTGAGTTGAGATATAAGATTTAGTATAAAAAATCAAAGCTGTGGGAAATCATCCAATAATCTTAGCTTCTTACCAAAAGCTGCATGATCCTAAGGCAACATTTTTGCTCTAAATTCAATGTTTAATTGAAGGGCTGCAACAAGTGGACACTTGAACATTTTGAGGGTACTAGCTGCTTATAGAGGTGACATGGGCGTCATTGCAACAGATGGAAACACACCAATGCATCTTGCTGCTCTGAAAGGGTATGGTCCCATGTGCAAGTTTCTTGCTCAAAGAGGTAAGCCGATATCATAATGATTTGTTTCTAACTCTGTAAAATCACCTTGGAAAGGTCATTCATCATTACCGTATGTATATATAGTCTTTATAAGAGGAAAGGTCATTCATCATTACCGTATGTTTGACTGAGTCTTGTGGCGTCTTCCTTGTGACGTCTTGTGACAGTACCCTGTTCGGAAAATGTCTCTGCGCAGGAAAATATTTCAATTTTCTCGGGCAACAGCAGCAGCAACGAAGGAGGAGAGAACATATGAAAATGGAATTGTATTTTTGCTGGGTGTTCAAAGTTTCTCCATAGCTGGAAGTCAACTGCTTGTAATGTTTAATGATGATTGGTACTGGTATACAGTATGCCATAAATAAAAATTGGTAATTGAAAATGATTTTTAGAGATATCTTCATTTTATTTTTGGAAATAGGAGATAATTGGCCGTTTATTTTTAGAAATATGAGATATTCTATACCCCTCCCGCCCTGTACAGGCCTCTTGACTGTATAACTAAAGATGATAGTTGAGTGGAAAGTGTTGTTCTAGTTCCATCCAATGTTATGCGATGTCACCGATATCTTAAACAACTTGTTAAAACTACTTGAAGAAAAACAGCTGTGTGAGACGAACAGTTGTGACGACAGACGTATCGTTGTCTGGTAGTTTCTTATAACTAAATGTGATAGTTCAATAAAAAGAGTTGTTTCAGTTCTATCCAATGTCATGGAATGTCACCGGTATCTTAAAAAACTCATTTAAACTACTTCGAAAAACAGCTGTGTGCGACGAAATAACTGAATGTGATGAGAAAAGAGAACAGTTGTTTCAAACAGCTGTGTGCGACGAAATAACTGAATGTGATAAGAAAAGAGAAGAGTTGTTTCAGTTTATGTTTTCAGATAACAGTTGTCATAGTGAGAGATCAGTTTGGTTAAATGATACATTTTAAACGTGTTAAACAACATACAGTATTTAAATAAAATTCTCAAAAACCTATCTTATTAGGTTGCCCATCTACTCTAAAAAACAAAGATGGCAGAACTCCGAGACTTTTAGCCAAAGACGAAGATCACAGGGATGCTATCAAAGAATGCCGAAAAGCAGAAAAATTAAAGCCAGGAAAACCTGGAACGGAAGCCTGGGCAGTGACGGTATGGAAATAATGCTATTTAATGTATTTTCATAAACACAAATAAAAGTTTATGGGTACGGTTGATTGTAATAAGTTTCACGGTGTGTCAATCATAAACTTTTATAAAAGTCTTGAAATTCGATGATAAATGTGACGAAGAGTTTGATAAAAAGTGCAGACAAAAAATTTAATTTAATTCTAGTTGTATGATTGGATGATTGAACACTCTAAAAGAATCACTGAACAATTTTGGAAGCTCGATCCAGAAGTTGAGGGTGCACGAAGAGGAAAAATTGCAACTCAAGAATTCAGTTCTGTTTTGCAATCTGAAGGTAAAATAATATTTCGCTGTCCTTTTTATCTTTAATTGTTAAACATTGAATAAAAGCAAGTCCAAATGTCTGTTTCATTACTACTTGGTAAAAATATTCTACAATCATATAAACATTCTAAATTTATGTCACTTATGTGTATAAGTCCGCTTGTTTCAAAATATCTATAAATATGCTAGCAATAAAAACCACATTGCAAGACTCGTTGTTTACGTAAATAGCAAAACCTCTGTAAAATTTGTATATGCAGACCCCCTGCTAAGGTTCAGTTGTCAGTTGATTTTTATAAGAATTCTGATCAATCTTCAGGGAGTAATACCTATTGGGTAGCACTTACAAACCAACTCAATTCGAAGATAGCCTTTCGTTGAAATATCTGAAATTATGATAATGTTTTGTCCGCATTTACCTCCAGAAAATATTGCGTTGTTTAGCGTTTAGCAATGGACTAAAATGGTTCTTGCCGGGGGTGAAATAGTTAGTAGTTTTGATCATGGATCTTCGATATAAATTTCATTATAGGTGCACCCATACCTGATGATAAATTGAAATATATTTGTAATCTTCATGACACGCTCAAATCTGAAACCATTGATTATAACATGTTTCTCATGGGAAAAAAATTTGTCAACAAAGTAAGTTTGTATGTTATTTTCATTATTTGTTTGTTGAAGTTTGTATGTTATTTTCATGATTTGTTTGTTGATCAACTACATTTGTTTACATTTGATGTTTTATTTACTTAAAAAAAGCAATCGCGACTGAATTAAATTCGACGAAATGGCGATTTCCCCCACCCCAATCTCCTTTTTGGCCCCGGTGGCAAGAAATAAGCTTTAATTATAAAATCATTTGCTCTTTCCTTGACAGTAAATATTGCATTTAATTTTATGACGATTTTTTCTTACATGAACTTTGTACCCATGCCACTACCCATCATCCTGCGACAAAGATTAATTTAAAAGTAGTTGCGCCCCCTTTTCCCTTTTACTGACAGTACAAACTTTATTTTATTTTTTAGTTATACATGGTTGATGGTGGAAAGGTAAATGTCTATATTTCAGTATAAAATCAAAGTGGGGTTAGTATGCTTGACAAAATAGAAAACAAAATATGATATATAGTGTGGCGTGTTGTGATTATTTAAATACGGACAAACCGTTTTATTAAAATATATTTATCATCAATAGATAGTTAATGTATATGTATAGACTAATATATAGACTGATGTGTATAGACTATAAGCCTATACATAGTCAATATAAGGCAAAGGTTTTGTTAAAGAATTGCAATCTGTCACTGTTGTTTCGTATCATTGGGCTCGGCACTGGCTTGCTTACCTTTAACTGCATGTAATGCACACATGAATCATTGATTTAGTCTAGTATTTTGTTTTTTGAAAGTTAAAATTCAAGGAAATTGCAAGTAATTTTGGAATGATTATATTTTTAGAAAAAGAAAAAAGCTGGCGGCAAGAAAGGTGGCAGAAAGAAAAAAGTATAAATTCGTTTCCTACGTTGTTTTGATTTTCAATGTACATTTCGATTCTCAATGTTCTTTGACGCGGTTTCTATACTATGTTGATCTATAATACGTGGTTTCTAGTATACTCATCCATTATTTGAATTTTATCATCGAGTGTTCAGCCCCAAAACTATACTTTCTCCATTCCATGCTTTGTGAAAAATATGTGTTTAAAAATACCTGTTTCTTTTCAGGGGAAAACGAAGATCGTAATGCCAATTTGTACAACACCTGATGGACCAAGAACGAAAAAAGGCGGACCGCCAGCTTTATATCTCGAAAAATATTCGGTAAATAGAAACAAATATATCGTTTATTTTTCATTCCAACCATGTATTAATGTTGCAATAAAATACTCGTTAAACGTCTCAGCACCGATAAGAAATCCTTGTCATGGGTTTTTTCTTGAATTTAACAAAATAAAGGACTGTTTGCAGGAAAGAAGTAAGGAATTATATTCTATTTAACCAAATGCTTCAAATTTAAAACGAATTTAATATAATTTATACTGTAAACTGAAGCTTATGTGATAACCCAAATCCATACACCAAATAGACTCTTAAAAATTTTTTGAAAATTTTCTTCCAGCATTTTACAGACAACACTCGCTTCGATCGTGATAAACCTCCTGATCATCCGATTCAAGACGATTCTGCTTGGTATCTTACATATCCAGGTAATCATATTAATTCAATCACTAAGATAAAATTGATCACCAAGTTTAAATAATTTTGATTACATAATTTAAGATAATTCTACATGGTACCATGAGCATCCAAGCAATCACTTTGATCACTTTAATTCGATCACAAAGATCACTACCAAAAACATCAGAACTTATGAAACTTCTGAAAAATAAATAAGTTTTGAACATGAAAGTGCTGTTCTAATCTTATTCATATCCTTTACAAGTCGCATATATTATTATTTCAAGGTTATTGGCAGAATTTATTTAAATTCTCGTCAATTAACGTACACTAAAAAACGTTCATCTCAATTTTTTCAGAAAAAACTTATGTGAGTATAACTGGAGCAGCGAAAGTCAGTGATATGGAAACACTGAAAAATGCTTTCTTACGAGGAACTCATGTTGATCAGAGAGACAAATATTACAAAACTCCTCTTATGGTTGCATGCCACGAAGGCCATGTGGAGATGGTGAAATTTCTAATCGAGCAAAAGTGAGTTTTAAGTTTGATCTTAATCATTGATTTTCCTGCTAAACTCATAGCCCCCTAAATATGCTAAATGCCACATTGAAAAAATACTGCATGGTGATGAAATAACACGGGGTATTTCTGCACATTAAACACAAGAAGCCAGTACCAAATATTATTTTCAAAAATCGTTCTCTTGGCCTGCTCACCCAGCAGTGGATTTAATTTTATTTGCCAAACCTGGCCTTGAGTACAATGTCTGCCAGAGTAAAACAGACCAAAGGCTATGACTCATAAAAAGTGAGGAAAATGTTTAGACTTGGATTTTCCACCTTGCAATCGTAATTCAAACTTCAAACAATGAAGAATTCGAACTTCGATATTAGAACTCTTGAAGCCTTGTTTCAATTTATTCCAAAAAGTTGGGATAGCCAAGTTCATAATTTGCGCTCCAATATTAGGCTAGGTGAGTATAAGATAACAACTTTTGACAAATATTTTTTTTGACGAATAACAATTGGTACTGGCTATCTGTGCATTAATCCAAATTGCTATTTAATATCCAATGTGAACACTCCCTACTGATTTTCATTTTTTGTGATTCGCCTGCTTAAAATTTATAAACTCTTATTTTATTATTAACCATACTTTTATCTAATTATTAACTCAGAATTTCCTGTTTCAGAATCAAATGATTCACTTCGTTTTATCCTTATAGGATTTTCATTGAATTTGTGGTCATTGTGGTTCTCCTTTAAATGCTCGTACCATGATACCAGATATGACCTCAGTGAGATTAGTACGGGACATTTAATGGAACCATTATGCCCAATAAATAAAGCTTTTTTTTTTTAATTGAAACTTAATTTAAAATAATGACCAATAAATAATAAAAAGCCTTTATCTTTAAGTACCAGCTTAAAACCATCACTTGTTACATTCCCAGATTCTCCCATTGATATATATTCCTTGAAAGTTAATGATTTACATGTGATAAGGTGGGCAACAAAAATATGAATGATATACCAAGAACCTGCTACTAAGAAGATGACTTATAAGAAAGTACAGGCTTATTTTGTGGCAAAAATTAACAAATTATATTTAAACGGTGAAAAAGTCATGTCTAATAATAGAAATGTATTGACGGGGATATGACTTTGCTATCACGGTATTGGCAGAATACTTCAGCCCAACTACATATAATTTGCCAAAATGTTAAGAAACCAAATAGGGTGATTAAAAAACTGGCTTCTTAATGTATTTCAAGGCCGGATTTAATTCTTCTAAACAATCAAAACCGATGTAGGTTTTATTTTGCAGGGGGTAGCACATGCAAACCAACCTAATTCAAAAAATGAACTTACGTTGAAATATTAGAAATTAACTTGAAGTTCTGCCCGTATTTACCTCCTGAAAATATACCAGTTTACGTTGTTTTTCAATGGGCCATATGGCCAATCCCGGGCTGAAAGGGTTATTTAATTTATTTAATTTACCATCAGGGCGGACATCAATGCAAAAGATAATTTCAAGTGGAGTCCTTTGCATTTTGCGTGCCATACAGGACAATTAGATATTATTCAAATACTTCTTGAAAATGGTGCAGAGTTAGATGCACAGACTGCAAATGGAGGCACACCCGTCATGAGAGCTATCGAAAGTTCAAGGGAAGCTGTGATTGTATATCTCATTGGAAAAGGGTAAGGAATTATTTTCATATGATTTTTTTAAGAATTCGTACCTTGTGTATGTTTATAAAACAGTAGTTTATTTTGTGAATGGTCATACCTTGGATACCTTAGAGATGTTAAACATCGCAGAAGTCAGACAACTTCCTGCTTTAGCAATTCGTTTAAGATGGATGCTAATATTGTTAACTAAAGTGGTTTCAAAGTTTTTAAAATCGTAATTTTTTTCAGTGCAAAAATTCAACTTGAAAACAAAAAAGGCCACACTTCTCTAGATATCGCAAAGGCTTACGCAGATCCGAGGATTGTAACTATCGTCCAGAAAAGAATGGACGAGATTCCCCCTCCCGTCGACAAAAAACGTGAGTATGATTGTTTTTTTGAAATCATTTATCAAAAAATAAACTCATTTTAAGAAACTGCTATTGGAGCTTTGTAAAGATTGGGAAACACCAGCACACAAGTGTAGTTCCGTCGCCTTTTGTGTTTCGTGACAGAGCACTCCGAGCACTTGCTGTCTTGTTAATTCCTTTTAGATTTTGAAATTCTAACGCATATCAGTTTGACAAATCAAAATCGAGCAGTCTGGTTCCCTATGATCATCTCCAAAAACCGTTGATATGATATCATGTTACTGACGACACCTGAATCTGAAACCATAGAAATGTTTGAAAACACAAAATTATTTAAGTGTTCCGTGTACCATGTCACGAAACATAAAACCGCACTTGGCTTAGAACCAATTCATACAATAGAATATGAGAAACCCGAAAAAAGAAATGATGCTTACTGGTAAATATTTAGAGGATGTTGATGGAATGGAGAAAGCATACAGTTGTTAAATTGAAAGGTACTAATTCATTTGAGATTGTCAAGTTAGTACTGCTGACAAAAACAAGATTGTTTTATGTTTAACCTTTTTCCTTCTGTTATGATGTAACGTTCTATTGGGTGTTTTTCTCAAAAATTGCTTATGTTTATAAGATCATCTTCATTTTGAAAAAGGAACTTCAAATTGAGAAACTGGCTGAAAACGATGATCATTAGAAATAGCCTAACTATTTGAAAACGCTAGCATTAAAGACGTCTTTTATTATGCAAAAGTCGATTTATTTTAAATATTCCAAACATGTCTTTGCGGGAATTATTTAGAACACATGGGATTTTTTCTAGAACACATTTATTAGTTTTTAACAGTATTGAAAACTCTGGGTTTTTTTTTTAAGGTGCACGAAGTAAAAGTCCAAGGAAAAAGGCACCAAAGTCAGCTACTGGTGAAAGGAAAACAAATCTTGGAAAAGATGGAAATACAACGGATCAAAGCGACCAAGTGAGTCCATAAAAGTCGTGCAACAATAGTAAGGTTGTTTACAGTAGTAGTAGGTTGTCACGGCAAGGTTGTCCCAGTAAGGTATCGTGATAGTTAGGCATTGTCATTGTCATAGTCATGTCATGTCACACTTAGGCCTTGTCACATTTAGGCCTGGTCACATTTAAGCCTGTGTTATTAACCCTTACACCCCCGGAAAGGGCCATATGACCCATCGACAAACAACATAGAACGTCATATTTTCAGGAGATAACTGCGGGCAGAACTTAACATTAATTTCAGTTATTTCAATGCAAGTTTATCATCTAAGTTAACTTAGTTTGCATGTGCTATTCCCTGCAAAATACAATTAACATAGGATTTTGCCTGTTTAGCAGAAATAAATTCGGACTTGAAAGGGTTAACGTATTTATTCATCCCTATAACAAGATCAGGCGCCAAGCCAACCCTTTGGAAAGAAGAAATGATGATGATGATTATCTTATTTTCAAAATTCACTAATTTTTGTCACTGACGTGACAGTTGGACTGAGGTTTCAACTAAAAGCAATTTTATTGTAGCTTGCATGCAGAACTCTGATCTATTTTGAAATTACAAAACTAATTATTTATAACTTTAGTTATATTATTCTTAAAAAAAAAGCAGACAGACGCATTTCTGTCATGTCCAGCATAACAATATCTGTCGCCTTAAGTTTTTAAGACATCTGTCAGGTACTTCAAGAACTTGAGATGAAAGATATTCTCCTTAATGAAGCATGTTTAACGGATAATCACAAATCTTATTAATATCTTATTAAACGGATAATCTTCAACTACATTATTTCCGTTGATAGACCTCACACATTTCAGATCTAATGATCCTGAAAATCACAAAATTCCATCCCGCTATCTTAGACTATAACGCCGCACCATTTTTAACATCATTTCCCCCCTGAAAATGCCATATGGCACAATGAGAAATACTTTATATTGAATAGTGAATGGGGGGGTGGGGGTAGAAATGCAAGCAAGCATAAAAATAAGATTCATTTCTTTTCATAAACACTGCTCCTTGTGCTAATGTTCACTTGTAAAGTTGAAAGCCCAATACACTATTATTGATTTGTAAGCATCTGCTTTAAAAGCAACTGTACTGATGTTTGTCTAAAAATCAAGCAACACAACCTCTGAGATAAGACAGAAGTAAGCAATTTACAAGAGACAAGTAAGCAATTTTTAATAAATTACAATTGGAGCGAGCTCTTGTGCTTTCGCAGCAGGGCACTTTGACTGATTATTTATTTATAAGCAACTGCTTTAAAAGCCACTGTACTGGCCGTGGGCACAGTCGGGCACTGTGGCCGTTAAAGGTTCGTCACTGTGGCCGTGGGCACAGTCGGGCACTGTGGCCGTTAAAGGGACCGAGTAATATTTTTAATTATGCTTACTATCTTCGATTAATACTTAAGCCCAGTATTGACTGGGAATTAAGTAACGTAAGTAGCTTAGTACTACCCAAAATCCTAAGTTGCTGATTAACAGAAAATCGTGTAAAGCAGAAGTTAAACGATACCATACGCATATCCGCCCATTGATTTCCATATATGGCTAGATGCGCGAAAAACCGGGTGCTATTTAGTACTGTTTCATTTTCGTAACTTTGATTTCTTATCTCCACGTGTGACTTAATTTATTCTATAAATTAGAGTTCTTTACTGTGCATCTTTTTCATAGAGTAATGCGCTACGTATGATTGCATATGATAGGGAAATCTCAAATTTGGATTTACGCTTTAAGCTATTTCGATTTCCAACTACATGATCGCTTTGCTTCGGTGCTTCTTAAGTTTATGTGGAAAAAATTCCACTTTACTTACTATGCAGTAAAACTCCACAATATTAGAACCCAACTTTTGGGCATTTAGTGGGTAGTATGTTCTTATTTCAAAGCTACATTTACTTGCTACAGAACTAACCAAAAAAGGGTTTCATTACTCCACATTAAAAACATGGAACGATCTCCCGGCTCATATAAGAGAAAGCAGTACATTGATCTGAAAGCACACCTAAATCAGCTTGTATTCCGAATGAAAAGGAAATGAAAAACAGGACCCCCAGGAAGAACAGTTTTATTTTACGTTTTAATAGCTTTGAATTTTATGAGTATTGATGTATTAGATTTATTTACTTTATACTGATGAGGTTTCGTGTATAAATAATATATATGAATAAAAATGAATGAACAGTCTTATTCAACCTCACACTTGTTGACGGAATGCTTTTTTGGATTTTCAGATTCCACAAATTGTAGATGAGTTGCAGAAGAGAAAGAATTCAGTTTTAAGAGCTGCATCTGTGATTGGCATGGCTCACGAGCAAGAAGAATCTATCACGTTCACACCCAGAAGAGTTTGGGTTGCACAACAAACCACTGTAAATATACACATATACATATATTTATGTCATTTTTCCAAATCTATTGTCGTTAAATCAGTGGATTTGACTCAAGTCTCTCTTTTTATAAAAGAAATGAGCGAGAAAAGAGAGACTTTTATCAAGTCCATTAAGTCCAGTAAAAAAATTTAAGTAAGATAAAAATAAAAGAAATTAGAGTAAGCTAAAAATATGTTCCTGCTATTCTCGGTTTCTATTAAAAAGAAATCGATTTGGAACAAGTCTATAGAGGCAGCGAAAGGGGAATTTTCCATTTGAACTTTAGATGTTTGATTTATCTGGTATTTACATAAGTCGAGAATTTTAGTGTTTCCAGACAAGTCATTAGTTGGTTATCACTATGTATTTTAAGAACAACTCTGTTATTTCTTGCAATGTTCTTGATCTGAAAAATTCGCGGCAATTCCCGAAAGTTCTCACTGGCCATAACCAGCTCAGGTGCTAAACATTTCAAGATGTACCAATAATAATAATAATGTTCTACAGGTAATGATGATCATGATAATGTTGTTCATCGTCTATTGGAGCAACAGCTTTTGTGTTTGACAAAAGTTAAATTGGTAGAAAGTGAGCCGAGATCCATACTAATCCGAGTGAAGCCAGACATCATGTTTCAATCTTATGAGGGCTGAAAAGGAGTAAAATAGGATTAGCCAAATCAAATCGGGTGTCGGGGGTCGAAGCTCAGAAATTCATATATGGAATTTAATCTTAAACCCAATCAGAATTGCATTGGTGCTATTTTATTACGACTAATCAACTATAATTCAATATCCAACGAGTTTTACTTTTTCTCCCAGACGGACTTGCTCATAGCAAAAGAAATTCGTAGACAAAGATATGGTTATGAGGTAGATTTTCCCGACTACAAGCCTCCTTTCCAGAAATATATCGATCAGCGTGCTGCAGAATTGGAGGATGCAGAGGAGGCTAAGTGAAAATGGGTCATTGGTGCTGGTAAATTGTTTGGATGCCGCGTCCCGACCGGCCGAGAAAGCAGCTTTCCGCTGAAATAGCCAACTGGAACAAAGCATCTTAATGCAGACCAAAGTAAAGTGACGTGGTTCAAAAGCGACATTACAGCGGTTATTATTTGAGGACAACTATTCGAATGAAAGTTTTTTATCATAAAATATTTTGTTGCAATCCACATTGTTAAAACCGCCATTATGGAAACTCAGCAAACCTTGGGGAAGCCATTGTAGTTTTTTATTCTTTGACAACCAAGTTCTACATTCCTACGTACATTCTTGTCAATATAATCATGATTTAAAGATTCGGAATCTGCCCTAACAAAGGTTTTGCGGTTAAATACGTTACAAACTTAAAATCTTCGCATTGCTGCGACTTTGACAAAAATGGGTGTGGAAATGCAAAAATTTGTTTCTAAACTAAACTTCTTTTGGCTGCAGAATTCAATTTCAAGATCAAAAATGCGATATCTCCAAAATTTGATTAATTTCCATAATGGCGGCATTAACTTGTTAAAACTAACGGACCAGAACCATGTCATATTTCAAAACAAATAATGGTTATCGCAGAAAGCTTTCTCTTCTTGACAAAGAATGCTTTCTCTCTTGACAAAATGAAGCAAAGCAAATTATGTTTCGTTGTGATCATGGTTTGGTAGTTTCCAGTGTTGATAATTGCATCTTAATTTGAATTTAAGGTGGCAGTAGGTAGCCTCTTATTCTGTAATACAGATGACATCATCTTGTCGTTCTTAAAAAGAATGTCAAGGTTCAGTTCAGTTCGGTTTTCACATGGGTTTTCGTAAGGTAATAGACATAGTAATGGACAAAAAGATGTTCATAAAATAATTGACTCTCATTTTGCTATTATAAAAGCCATAACTTTATTGTTTCATGCTTTAGTATTTACATTTGAGGCAAATAAAAGAAAATACTGTTCAATAAAGGTAAATAGTTTTGTTGACGCTGCGCTAGTAATTGATGGAAGCCTCATACTGATAGTAGCTTCTATTAACATTTCAGGAAATAAATAAGACTGCTACAACTACTATTAAGCAATAAGCCTGTTTTTGGTGTACGTTTTGGATCCATTTTGCTACCAATTATAATTGTCCATAAACTAAATATCGTCTATTACTATGGAGGATAATGCAGTGGCAATTTTTGTTAGAAAATTTGAAATAGAGAATATAAAATTTAAACCCCTAGATCAACATGAAGGTCTTGTTTTGTTCGGTTATGCAAAATTGACATTGTCCCAATAGTACAAAATAGTTTTTTATGCAAATGTAATTTTCAGAAGGTTTTTAAACACTATAAGCAATTGTATAATATTTTCTTAAAAGTTGTGTATAATATTCTTGATAAGGAAATAACTATTGTTTTTTTTGTGTTACTCTTAACAAATCTTAAAAGACTGAGCATACAGCAATTGAACGTGTGAAATTAGTAATTTTGTAAAAAAAAGTGAATATTAAAAATATCAACAAATGTAACATTAACGTAATAAACATGATTAACGCAAAAAGGCATGTACAAAAACGTAAAATTAACGATCCATTAACGTAACATTAACGTGACATCAACGTAACATTAACGTGACATCAACGTAACATCAACGTAACATTACCGTAACATTAACTTGACATCAACGTAACATTACCGTAACATCAAAACAAGGCGACATCAACATAGCAGTATCGTAACATTGCCGTATCGTAACATTGCCGCAATAGTAATGTGACATCAACGTAACATCAACCTAACAGTATCGAAACATAAGGTGACATCAACGTAACATTGCCGTAATAGTAACCTGACATCAACGTAGCATCATCGTAACATTGTCGTAATAGTAACGTGACATAACGTAAAATTATCGTGACATCAACGTAACATTGCCGGAATAGTAACGTGACACCAAAGTAGCATTAACGTAACATTAAAGTGACATTACCCTAAATCTAAAGCTTAACTATTGGTTACATAACAGCTCAACCCTGCGTGTAGGCTAAACAAGGGCTCATTCTATTACGCAACCATTACGCAAGGACTCGTTCTAAATAAACATTACAAATTATTGATTGTCCTTATAAATCATCCACGAAATCATCTGTAAGTCAATTATTCATTCATCTGTCCATATACTTCTCGAGCACTGCTTTTTGGTCCTCCTTCGTACCGATGACGTCCCACTCAAACACTTCTTCCCTTGTTTTACATAGCATTGAATTTTAAACACAAAGCTTTTAACAAATTTTTCATATTTCCAACGCTTTCGTTTGCGGGTTAAGCTATTCTCTGGTCCGATGTTTACACCCAAAAAAAAGCTGAAATCCTGTAGCTATATTTGGCCCAAGGCATAGAATCATGGCAAATTTTCAATTGGAGCAGAAGGTAATGCTCTTTTTTAATGGTGTCAGTGAAAAGTCATTATACGGTGATAATTAAGCATTCCGTGCTGTTGATAATCTGAGCAGTAATACTTGGAAACAAAGTTTAAAAAGGTCGTTTTCTTTTTATTAAATATTTTCATTAACAATGATTTTCTCGAAAGCCAATCTTCGATTATTCGAAAATGTTAACGACCATTACAAAATTTTTAAAACACTTGAAATAACCATGTCCAGATGTTCTTCCGTCATTATTATAAGCTAGCCAAGAACGGTTGACATTAAGCAATTACCAATCCGAAAAAGCCTGAGCCCCGAATTGTATATCTACATATGAAATATCAGTGCTTCACCTCTCTGTAAAAATGATGAACATTATTTTATGATTGGTTGATCTCGCTTTAAGGTACAAACAACACAATCGATCGATTTGTCGCCCAGCTTAGACCCACACGCTTTTCCATGGCAAACTGCTTCCACGGCACTTAGCGTGGATGCTTTCCCATCGTAACTTGGCGCTGTGACTTTCTCAGCCTCTCTATCAACGCAAATGTTTTCACTTTTAACATGGTTCCAGTTTTCAGACATAACGTACCCATGATACATTACGGACCAGTCTGTTGGACATGTTGAAGTTCCTTGAAGCATAAGCATGGACTCTACTTCTAGCACAAGACATGACACGCAAGGGACTTCAGATTTATGAAGAACGTCTTTGTTTTTGAAAGGTGAGTGATGTTTCACTTTGTATTGGACACTGTACATGGGTGTCATAAATTGGAAGTCTGGGAAAAAGTCAAAACCAGGAAATGCTTGCTTTTTAGGTCCTACATGCAGTGCTGAACATTCATAGTGTGGATTCATCTTGCCGTAATCGATAGTGGTTCGACCTAAAATAACCAAAATAACAAAACAGACATCAGACACTTTGAACAAAAAATTCCGTCAATAGATAACTGGAATTAAAAAATCTCAATTTTTTTAAAATTTCAAGATAATCAGACTAAGCATAAAACATCCCACTCCATGCCATCAATATCTTACGTACAGTAAGAAAATCAACCTGTATGATCCCTTTCATATGATCCCTATCCCTATCCCATTTCAATAGCATGAATGCCAAGTTTATAATCTTGTTTTTTTCCACTGGCAAGTAGTAATGGACAGGAATGGGCAGGAATTTCATTTTATCAAATAAAGAACTGACCAATAATGCGTTTAGCGTATCAGCATTGCTCTTAGAGTTTGCCATTTTTGGTATTGACCATTTCTTTTGCACATTAACGTTTAAACCAAGGGGAAAATAAATAAAAAGAGCATTTAGTAACAAGATACACGTTTTTTTTTTA
The DNA here is from genome assembly GCA_036873815.1 of Phacellophora camtschatica. NCBI lineage: Eukaryota > Metazoa > Cnidaria > Scyphozoa > Semaeostomeae > Ulmaridae > Phacellophora > Phacellophora camtschatica. The sequence goes on from JAYJMH010031099.1 coordinate 68,161, forward strand.
TAAGAAACTCACTGGTGAAAGCCATGAAAATTTAAGAAACTTTTACTAGTAAATAAAAAATTGCTAAGAAACTTTTGAAATTTTTAGTGAAGATTACATAATGCTTAATGGTTTTAATGGAGTGGACACGATGTTAGATGATTGATTCAGTGAAACCTTTTTATCCTGTACAATATATACCCAGTTTTTGTAATTTTTTGTCGAAAAAAGAATACATTGTAAAAATCAGAATTTTTTAAATACAATTAAAAACTTTTAAGAAACGTCTATTTGTGAAAATTGGCCAAAAATGGCCAAAAATGGTCAAAAATGGTTAAAAATGAAGAAACTTTTACTTGTGAATTAAAAATTGCTAAGAAACTTTTGAAATTTTTAGTGAATATTACATAATGCTTAATGATTTGAATGGAGTGGACATGTTAGATGATTGATTCAGTGAAGACTTTTATCTTGTACAATATATATCCAGTGTTTGTTTATATATATCCAGTCTAAAAATGTGTCCAGTTTAAAATATGTCCAGTTTAAAAAAAAAGAATTTAGAGTAAAAAAAGGAATTGTTTCATATATATACAATTAAGAAAATTTTAATAAACTATTACTAGTGAAATTTGGTCCGAAATGGTCCAAAATGGTCCAAAATTAAGATTTCACTGTGGAGCATTAGCCAGGTTTCTTATATATATAAAAAAAAACGTGCAATAACAATAGAAAGTACCAGATATAAACTCTCACCTTTTGATATTTCAGTGACTCCTTTAATACCCGGGCAATTAGATTTTCCATATCGAATAAATGTTACATTTTTCATTGAAAGTCCTTCCAGGGTTCTTTTGTTTCTTGCAGTAAAAGCAGCAGCAAAGTTTTCGCCTAAAGCATTGTAGGACTGGCCTTGGCACGGGCAATCTCGGCCATCACGCCCAGCAGGTCCATCTCTGCCAGGCAACCCGGACAGCCCATCTCGCCCAGACGGTCCGGCTGATCCACGAGGGCCAGCATGCCCACGTTTCAATTGTGTCATTTCTGAGCATCGGTGTGCCAAATCAGATAATCTGTAAATGAAGAAAATTTTGAAAATTTGCAATAAAAAAGCAGTTTTTTGCGTTTAACGTCGTCATAGAATAAACCGTGGGACCTTTGCATTAAGGGCCAATTGCTGCGGATGTCTTTTTAAAGATCTTAGATAATTCACTGTTAGGATTTAATCTTTGTTAGGATTTCAAATAATTCACCGTTAGGATTTCAATCTTCGTTAGGATTTCAAATAATTCACCGTTAGGATTTATTTTTGTTAGGATTAGGATAATCCATCGTAAAAATTTAATCTTTGTGAAGACTTTGTCATGAAAAGCGTCACGCAGAAATTTCAAGAAGCTTTGAAGATCAGACTTGATCAGACAAGACAGGGCCGCATTAACTGTTCGGGGATCTGGGTACAAATCTGATTCTACCTAATCCAATCTCACACGGGTACAAATTTACTTGGTAGCATTCTCTGCACCTCAATATTTCTCTTCACAGCAATTTATTAGACAATTTAAAAATATATCTACCGACGCATTAAATATACAAATCACAATTTTTAATTGGGGTGCCCTAATCTCAAGAATTTTAGGGGGCTCCTGGGCTCAGGTCCAGTATGCCTATGGGTAACTGTGACCCTAAGTCCAGCAACGATATCAGAATTATTTTCCAAGAATTACAGTACAAATAGTCCCGGTGAGTCAAAGCATTACGTAATATGAGAAAGACAAGATTTGATCACCAAAGCAGAAATTTTATGTTGAGTTTATTGGCTTAGTGTTTTTATATTTTTTCCATTTCATTTCAAACGTACAAGGGAAGGGGTTCTCAGGGGCCTCCCGTTAAATCTAAATAAAATACATATTTTGACAGTTTGTTATATATTCTTCTAGATAAATGAAGGATCTTGCCATTCATTTTGTTGAATACTTCCTAAACAAACATGATGCAATCCTAGATTAGAAAAAGGACGCCTTCTTCGAAAGATGTTAACCAAATGACCAAACAAGAATTAAAAAGGTAAATTTGAAGAGATTTACAGCTGGATGTTGCTTATGCTTTGTTCACAAGATGTCAAAAATCACGCGATGCTTGTAAACTGCTAGTAGCCACAATTTTTAATTTGTCGAAACTTCAAAATGTTTCTCTCTTCGCATCAATATTTCCGCATTTATTTTGTTCAAAATATTCTTGCAAACATTTTAAACAAATTTCGTTTGCATCTCGTCCAAAAAATAGCAGCAAGTTAATTAGTGTCAATCATAAGTTGCTAACGAGTTGTCAAGTGTCTCTGGCATTCATTACTTCATTTAACTTTCCTGAAAGTGGTCAAATTTAAGAATATCTGTGTAATAATAATAATGATAATAACAAATGCTACCAAAACGTTGGATTTCTGAAAAACTAGGAATTCCTGCAAGGCAAGAGCTGCAAGGCAAGAGCTGCAAGGCAAACGCAACGCGACAAACACAACTAGATAACGAATTACTATTGCAGTGAGGGGATTATTATTAGGCATTTATCTCAGCTTACAGAACACTTTATAGTTTTAAGAACATGGTATGGGGGGGGGGGGGGGTAAAAACATTGCTGTTTTGATGTGCGGTTGATTCGCCATGATGCCACAAGAATGGCATGTATTAATTGAGTGTCGCTTGCATTTTGGGGCAAATCAAGTGAACTGCTAGCATATTTCATAATTGTGAAATTCATCCTAAATATAAAGTATGTAGTGGTGTTCATGGCGTCCTAAAAACGACAACACGTCAGCAAAGCTACTGCGAAGGTGCTAACTTTTTATCATTTTGTTTCTACACAAGTGTTATAGAAAAAGATTCAACTTGAAGTTTGATATCGTACTTGGCAAAATTGGCCTAAAAATCGTTGAGTTACACTGAATGAAAGAACAAATTATGTGTTTCCGCATAGGTTTTGATAAACGTTAAAATCACGTGACTATAAACGGTATGACAATGACAATCAACGTATAAAAACTTTGTGCTAAATTATATCAGGTCAACATTAATGCGTGAGAATGTCACGTTTTGAATAAACCATTACAAAAAAAGATAGATTTACTCAATAATCAAAATATTCAACAAGAATGCTTTGAAGTCATGCCCTATCTTCCTTGACGAAAGGACATTAGCTACACGGTTTTATTTTATAAGAAAAAACAGGCTGAGATTTGGGTCACATTTGTTTGCTGTCTCAGAAATTACTTAGGTTAAATACAAAAGACATAGTGTTGACTGGCCTAAATCTGAGCCTGTTATAAGAATGTTCTTATAAACTTCTTATGGCAAAATATCAGCTGGCCTACCTAAAAACTCAATCAGTTTGCCTGATGAAATGGTTTTCATGTCGCGCTTAATTGAACTACCGTAAATCATCGAATTAGCCCCCCTGGAGGCTAATTAATTTAAGACTTTTTAAGTTGGGGCTAATTCAAGGAGGTTTATTCAAACCTGATGGGTAGTTACGCAGACAAAGTACAAAAATGCATATATAAATACAAAATTTCGTTAATAAAATATAAAATAACATAAAATAACATAAAATAACAAAAAAGCCATAATATGGCAACTAAAATTTGTGGGTGGGGGCTCATTCGAGGGGGAGGGGCTAATTCGAGGATTTACGGTACTGTAACTGAATTTAATCATGATGAATATGAATATGAATATGAATCTGACCCTCCTCATTCTGGCCAATCTCGTAAAAGCAGTGGCAACAGTTTTGTTCAATTTCAGATAACCATTTTTAGTAACAGATAACAGTTTTGTTCAAGTTCAAACAAACAAGATAAAAATCAGGAAAGAAAAGACAGTGTTCGCTTTCTTCCCGTAAATGACCACAAGAAGGGTGGCCCCTTTATCCCATGGTTCCGCGGGTGCCTCACAAAAATATCAAACAGTTTTCCTGTTTGAACTGAGACGACGATTAAGATTAGCAAGAAAAAAGACCAGGAAATAATAATACTACATTCCTTGAAAGAACTATTTTCCTTTTGCTTGAAAGTTTATAAAGCATCATCGATTGGCGATCTCGCCTCTCCTTTTTGAGAGAAAAAAGCAACACGATTTTGAACGGATAAATTATGATATATTTTCAAATAACGAATAATGGCCATAGAAGATAATTCACATCATTCCGTGGGGAGATCTTTGAACAAAAGCCATTCAGTCTAACCATAACAATGAATAATGCCCAGCAGAAAGGTAGATAATATCCCAAAGTCAAATTCTTGTGGATTGCCAATGGACAGATAACAACAGCAAGGTCTTTGGTGGACAGGTACAAGCAACGTCTAACGGTGAACTTGGCTTAACCCGCCATAACAATTCTTCCTCGTTTACATGAAGGAAGGGCAAGCCCTGTCACGCAAAATCTCAATATCGAGTATCCCATATCTCGCAAAGGGGGACTGGAAATTTCCCATAATCACTCAGGACCACGTCGCCGTGTAATGGGCTTGCTCAGTGCCTGAATGAATAACCAGCGATACAGTCGGGGCTTGACTAAAAGAAGAAAAAAGAGTGGGTGGGTGAGGTGACGGGAATTCTTTCTAAAATACACTTGTTTAAAAGTTTCGGGATAAATCAGGGAGGAGCAATCCGATATGTTAATCACTTCTTATGTTATACTTTTTAAAAATACTCATGTAATTAGTTAGTTGGTATTAATTAGCTGAAGAATAGCTAGATGTATTTGACACCAACTGTAAAGAAAGAATATTTTAAAAAATCCGACGCAAATGCATACCTCTAGTGTTGAGCGTAATTTCCACTCTAGATGAAATTCTGCTCGCCGTTAAATAGACTTTAGACAGGAACATCTCTGAAATTTTGTGGCTTACCATTGAGAACAAGCATGAGAATACTCGTCATTGTAACTTTAATATGGTCTGTAATTACATACATACAATAAAAACACACGTTTCCTTACGTAAGAACAACTAGCTTCAGTTTCAGCATGGATTCTTATTTCTGGTCTGATTTTTACAACCTGGCTACCCCCACATTCATATTTAAAAAGAGTTTGCTTCAGGTCAAGTTCTTAAAGCTAAAATAATCTTTTAGTAATTCCTGAGATGCCAATTACTTTACCCAAATCACAACCTGGGGATCAACAATGCTCTTCTCAAGCATGGCCTAGTGGTTAAGGCGCCGGACTCATAACCTCAAGGTCGTGGGTTCGAATCCCACCAAGGTCATACTT